>PVKA01043179.1:0-16918 GCA_004027165.1 Ctenomys sociabilis | reverse complement strand
TTCTACAGGGTTTTCAGGGGCTCTCTGCTAGATCAGACTCATAGTGTTCTGCCTGTTTACAGCCTCCAAAGAGCTGGGATAACTGATGCACGCCAGCATGCCCAGTCTCAGTTGTTGTCTCAGTGCACCCCGGGGGCAGGGCTGACACGGCATCCCGGGGATCAAACCCTTGGCCCCTGTGCCTGCTTCCAGGCGCTCTAATCCACAAGAAAGCTATTTTAATAGCAAAATTCTTTATGGATTTATGGATGATGCATGATTAACTACATGGAATGGTAGAAAATAAATGAATATAATTCACAAAGAACACAAAATATACCACTTTTGTGAATATCATGGTAGTACAGCTTTCTTAAGCAGTTTGAATCGTTTTGAGATTTTTTTGTAGTTAGATTACTTTTCTAGCATATTATGTATTTTCATAACTTGTTAATCCATCCTTATGGAAATAATTGAAGGGTCATTAATCTAGAGCTCAGTTTTTTTTACCTATGGCATAGAGTTCTTTTTTTTTGCAATACTGGGATAGAACTCAGGACCCTGAGCTTACCAGGCAGGCACTTATTGTACTGAGCTATCTCTCCAGCCTGAGTTCTTAAACCATGTCATACATTCACTCATCAATAGATTCTCATCAATTCTTAAGTCATTCTTGCACAATAGTAAGATACTAGGTAAACAGCAGCCAGCAATACTCTCCAATATTAGAAGAAATTGTACCATTTATTTCTATTATGCAGCATGGCCTCACAGATTAATTAATGCCAGTGAAAATTCTATGACTTCATTACTAATAGATCTTTCTTGAATACTAATTTGGCTCAATAATTAATATCGTTGAGGAATCAAAATATCTTTGATTCCTCAAAGATATTTTCCTCCCCTCAATTTAAATCTAAAACTGTGAGCTCTTTAGTGCAATCTCTGAATGACTTTGTGTCTTCATCTTGTTTTCTTCAGATATCTCTGGACAAGACTAGTAGTCAGTGGAATTTGTTTAGTATAAAATTAGTATAAAATTATTAGTAGTCAATGGAGTTTGTTTAGTATAAAAATTGTTTAGCATAAAATATTTTAGTATAAAAACATGTCCATCAGCATAAAATAAAATGGTTGGTAGTAAACAGAAATAACTAGCACAAGACATTTGAAGAAAAACCTCATGGCCATGGGAGACAGCTCAGTGGTCTGAGCACCTACCTGGCAATCATAAGGACCCTGGTTTGATCCCTAGTACAGAATTCCATGTCAGGCCCCACCAAGCTGGCCACTGAAACCTGGTGTTGTGGCCCACGCATGTAATCCCAGAGCTGGGGAGGCTTAGGCAGTAGGATCATCATGAGTTGGAGCTGCATAGCAAGACCATGTGCCAGATAAATGAACATATAAAACATTAAGATAAAGAAGAGAAACTTCAATAAAGACTAGCAAAGAAACAATGTGTGAAGTATGATTAAAGTACATGAAAATAGTGCATTTTTAAAATTTGTTGAGATATATTGTCTATGATACTCAATGGATTTTAAGAATAATTTTAATTTAATATTTACAATTAATTTTGGCTCATCCTTTAATATTTGCATTCTGTCTTTATAAAGGTATGCTCTTCTACTTACAGGTAATCAAACTCCTAAAAGTTATAAAAATGTGTGGTTTTACTTTGGAATGGTATACATGACATAGAACATAATACTTCTTTCAACTGTATAGATGAAAGAAGTAAATAAGGTCATGCTTCTTCATTATTCTTTTGTATCTACCAGAAATCAAATTATTTCTATACATCTGGTCCAAATTTTATTAAACAGTTGAAGATTTCCTACAATATTATACCATAATGTGAAAAAGTATTTGTACCCTGTCCATTAGCTTAGTGACAATCTATATTACTGCGACATTGAATAATATGAGTAAAATGTAAATTTTTCCTGTGACATTAAATAGAGTAGACTTTAAACAATTTATAAACAACACTATTATTTTGGTGATAGTCTTTTGAAATTATACAAGCTTCACTCACATATTGCACTTTGAAACCAGAGGATAAGGCATTCCAAAGAGAGTACAAGACATCTATTTCTTACAAAAGCATCTTTACTATTTATGAAGCAATTGTTAACCTCTATCCTAGCAAGCTATTTGGAAACATTACTCAATAATTTAAAACGGCCATCCAGACTTGTGTCATTTTGTTTCTATTGTTCTACTCACAGTGAGAGAGCATGAAGACCTCCCATGCCTCAAACCTACACAGAAGCAATTGAGTTTTGTCACTCTACAAAGATCAAGTTTAAAAGCAATGGATATTTCTTAATTACCAAAGACATTACTTAATACTTCTTTTAGGTGCTATTTTTTTTCAGAAAACTTTCAAATTATAGAAATTATGTTGCTGGATTAGGAATGCATATGCCTATATACTTTAATTCCTCAAAATTTATGAATTTCTATCTTAATTAAATTTTCTTTTTTGGTCTATCATAATCACTTTAATTAAAAATAAGATTTCCTGGGCTGCAGAAATAGCTCAGTAGAATAAGTGCTTCCCTGGCAAGCACAAAGGCCTGACTTCAATCCCCAGTTCTGTCAAATATGAAAAGTAAAAAGAAAAGAAAAAAGAAAAACGAAAACTTCCTGAAATTGCAAGTCTACCACAATAATTTTTAAAAATTATGTTATTTATATGTTTATTTAGTCATTTGGTACAGAATCTCGCTACACAGCTTGGACTTGTAGTGATCCTCCTGTCTCAGCCTCCCTATCACTGGGATTATAGGTGTGCACCACAATGCTGGGTTTCAATGGCAAGCACAAGGGCACAGCATGTACTACTGGAGATCAAATCCAAGTCCTTGGTCTTGCCAGGCAGGTGCTTAGATTACTATATCCCCAGCTCCATCCACACAATTAGTAGTAAGTACATAAAGTGTTCAATGAAAAATGAAGAAAATTTTAAAAATGTATCTTTTTGTTTATTTTCTGATATTTCATTTTGAGGAATTATAAATAATCAATGACAAGCCAGAGATACTTCTGGTTCCCCAGTATATGATAATTTACAACAATCTTACAACTCTACCACTCACATTTATAAAGACTTCTCGAAATCAGGATTCTCATATCTCTCACCACTTCAATGCCAGGACTATTAAATTCAATAACTTGAACTTTCAAGATGAATAACTGAAACATAACAAAGAGCCACTGTTCCAATGAAGAGTCAGGCGAATATAGGCTTGTGGTACATATTATTTCCAGTATTTTGTTTTGGGAATTGGTAGACAGTACAGAGGCGTTTAGCTTTAAAGGGACTACCGTGGCTTACCCTTCACAGGAAGTCTATCATCCTTCACCAACACAGAAAAAGGTCATAGTAAAAGTGTGAGCATTTTAAATAATTGGTTACTTTGTTATAGTAGGTCTCTTTTATTTTAATTTGTTTTGTTTTATTTTATGAAGTTATGTCTGGTCAAAATTTTTTTAGAAGAAAGCACAATAGATTTAAGCAATTCTGTATGTTTATTTAGAGATGTAGTTGTTTGAAAACTTGAAATTATAAAGCTACTCTTAAGATGTATACTTGTTTCAGAAATAAGTATACGTGTGCTGAAAATAAATCACATGTCCATAATAACCAGATTTGTTTTATAGTATTTTTGTAGAAATAGTGAGAATTACATTTGAAAGGAAAATTAGTTTCCCCCAATATTTAGAGAAAAGTGAAATTGAAAACAATTTCAAAAGTAACTTTTAAGTATCTCATATAATTGTATTATAATGTAAGAATACAATATTTTGGAGTAATTTTTACATCAAAGATACTAAAAATCTTGTGATATAAGAAATATGCTATTCTTCAAATATAGTGTCATTTATTGAATTTGTGAATGGCTTTCTGGATAATCAGTAAAATAATTTCCGTTTGCATTGTACTATGCTAAATTTTTCTTGAACCAATGTTTGATTACTTATTTTAAGTGTATCAGTGTATTTCAAAATATGTTGCTGCTAATATTTATATATTCATTAACATATCAGAATTAAGTATTTCACTTCCATTGCTGAATTCAAGTACCTATAATTTTTGGACGGGCATCAACTATGAAATGATCCTCAAAGACTTCCCCAAATACAGCTTCTCTAACTGGAATGGGACAAAAATCTCTGACAAAACAAAACAAAAAGGGGGACATAAATAAAGGACCCTTCTGTGAAAAAAATATATATGTCTACACATATATACATCTACCTTCTCTTAGTTCATTGAGAAAAAATGTTTGTGTTAATATTGCTTAGAGAAGAGATCGTGTCTGAATCTTGTCCTCTGAATAACTACTATGCAGGCAACAACATGCTCAGCATTAATTATTATAACTGTGTTACTAAGCTGTTGTGAAACTATTTCATTCTTTTACTCATTAAAATAAATAAAATAAAAAACAAGAATTAGTTAGATCATGTTATATAATACTGACCTGCTATAAATTTCTTATTCATTATTATTTAAAAATTGTGATTAATCAAAATGAAATTATTCAAAGATCATTAAAATGTGTAATTTGTAGTTTCAAGTAATTATTTGAATAGAACTTTAAGAATACTATAAAATAGCTTTGTATCATTAACAATAAATATATAATTCAGCATTTTACTTAAATACATCACCATTTATGTCATTAGAATTTAAAACATTCACCCAAATTAAGAATATATAAAATTAAACAAATTTATGCATTGGCAAAAGGTTGCCTTGTTTTTTGAATATTTTCCCATGAATATAAAAGAGAAAATCATTATTTGTCATTTTATAATTACAATCATATCACAAAACTCTACTTTTTAAATTTTGTTCATTTCAAAATATCATTTACACCATTAATAAAGAAATGATTCAACATTTTCTTTTAGAATGTGATATTTATATTTACACACATTGTACTGATAAGTCCTTATAACTTGGAAATATATTCATGAGTATGTCTCTTACATTACTGTGATATATCAGTTCTTAGCACTATGTACACCTTAGAACTATTTCACTGTGTTACAAGTTACCTTTTTGGCATTCTTACATCTAGAGATTGAATGGATGGTATGGAAGCTTAGCTCTGGCACGATTTCCCGTGACGATGACTGTAACGAGCACTGGAAGGACACACATGACTTGGTTACAATATAAATAGGTAGCAGCATCAGCTTTATAAAAATTCTCTGCTGAGTATAATCATAACAGAAGAAAAAAGTGAAGAAAAGTGGATAGCATTAGCTGTAAAGTGGTGTTTAGCAAAATGCGATATTTACAGAACAATTGTTGAAAGGAAAGAGAATCATTTGGGAGCCACTTTCTCTTATTTGGATCCATTCCCTTCCTGCCCATCTAGATTATAATGTGTGACCTATCACTTCTAATAACTTGCAGCAAATCTGAGGTGTTCTAGAAAATTGATGCCTTATATATTTCTTGTTTCCAGTCAGACAATATTTATATCTACTATGCAGGTCTTGCTACCTATAATAAATGATTTTTATAACTTTGATTATACTTTCCTGCTAGTTGTTTAAGACCCATTTAAAATGAAACATGTGCTAATTAAAATTGACCTCTTGCTATCAAGATCAGTTAAATCACCTCTGGACTTAACTTGGAGTCATGTTTATAGAGCCAGTCTCTTGTCAGTGTCAGCCATTAGGGTGAGTCTCAGTATGCCAGATTTTTATGAAAACATGCAAGAATTTTTCTCCTTGGAACTCTTGCTCCCTATGTGCTGTTGATTTTTGTCCTCTGTGATCTATCACTCTCATTTGTCAAGAGGTTGGATACTCAAAGTAATAAAATGTCACAGCAGAGGCTCCCTCATGATCTGGGTCATCATTGACACTGGAGGCCAGGAACAAAATATTGGCTGTCCTTCCTTATTTATCTTTTTAGTTTTGGTTTCTAAATCTCAGTGTTAAATATCCTGGAGAGTTAATTAATGAAACTACATTGCAGTAGGAGCAATGAGCCTAATTTTCAAAATTTTATTTGCATATCTAACACTTTGAATTATAAAGTACAGCAAGAAATCTGTAGTTGCTTACCAAGTACCATTGCCCTAGTTAAATCCTGCTAGAGTATGAACAGCCAACGATTATGATATGGAGAACATATGAGTACATATGAAGCTCTCATCTAATTTGTTGTACTTTAATAGAATATCAATGAAGAAATTTATAAAGTTGTCTGGATTGTTTAATACATAAGCAATTCTGAGTATAATATTACATGTATAACATGGATGGCATAGAGGTATTCTCTCTGTTTAAATCATTTTTTAATTAGTAGCTACATGTTGGCTTGGCATGAATCTTCTATCACAAATATCTAGAGCACAAGAGAAAACCAGAAATATCTGAATTTGAAAGAAATGTTCCATTTCCATTAACAATCCATCATTTACATTTTAGAAGACCTGTATATCTGGAAGGCATGACTATATTTAATATACTATGACATTCACATTAATGAATACTCAGAGCCATATGAATACTTTTTCTTAGAAAATGTAACATTATAAAGACGACCAATGTAAATATATCATAATAATATATTTCAATAACATTTATTGGGGTGTTTCTCATAAGGTCATAGAAATGATTATGGTCTCCACTAATGAACAAAACCTGGAACATGATATTTTCCAGGCAGCTTCTTTATTTCCCCAAAAGTTTCCTGTTTCAAATTTTTTGAGACTGAAGGGTCCACTTTAAATTATCATAGTAAATTTTGATGATATACGAGAATAAGACCATAACACTAACACATAATTTTGATCAATGAGAGAATTTTGAGTATTTGTATACAAACGACAATACATACCATAAATTTGTATGCAAATGACAGTACATATTTACAAAACCAATTTTAACATAATTTTAATCAACTGGTGACTTAGGTGGAAGTATGTGTCCAAAAATGCAAAGAAAAAAAATACGTTGAGCTCAAATGAAATAGATGTTTACAGATTGAACTGACAAACATATATAAGAATGAGAGTGTACTCAAATATCAGTTTAATTGAATTATAATTACTCATATTTTTTGAACTTGCTGCTGTAAATAGCCTAGTCATAACTTTTGAGGTTTGAGTTCTCTCGTAATAAAAATCAGGAAGAATAAAAGTTTTATACCTCTGACAGCCAAGACTATTATGAAGATGGGCCCTAAAGTGAGGGTTTATCTAACTGGAACATTCAGGTATGCAGATCTTCACTACTGCTTTGTTGTTGGAAAGTCACAGATAATAGTTACAGGTAATCCATTAGTAGATTGAGTGTTAATTTTAACTATTTACAGTGGGCGAGCAGGCCAGGTTTGGGTATAGAAAATTTTTCTATTGGAGAATAATGCTTGACATGAAAGATGTTCCAGAGAACAATTCCAAAGCACAATTTTGTGGTGGCACTTAGCTTCAAACTACTTCAAACTACTTAAAAATAAATAAATATTAGAAATTTGATACTACTCCCATCCCTAAAGCTTTGCCTCTCAAGATGAGAGACAGCTTTAGGGACTGGAATGGTATCAAATATTTAATATTTATTTATTTTTAAGTAGTTTTAAGTAGTTTGAAGTTAAGTTTTGCAAGGTGGGAGAATTACATGAATATAAAGGAATCTGAAGAGAAGGAGCTCATGTGTTGGCTGACCTTGGAAAAGCCTAGTAAATTTCCTAAAATTTACTTTTCTTGGGTTCAGGCAGAGAACAGGATAAGAGTCTGCTCCAGTCAAAGAGAAGTGTGTCCCTTTTATTGGCATGGGGATGTTAGGAGAAAGATCCCAATGAATAATTAGTTAAAGTTCTCTGGCAATGGAATGTTAGGGACCATGGCTGGAGGGTGTTTCAAGGAATCTGAGGACAAGAACAAGGTAGTAGTGGTCTGGACTGGGTGTTGACAAAGTGACAGGGCAATTTGGGGGAGTATATAACTAAAATTTATTGGAGCACTAAGTATCTTGAGCTTTGTGGCTGGAGACTGGAAGATGGCAGTAGGTGGGAAAGTTGGGCATAGGTCAGTTACTTAGTGGAGGAAGGCAGCTACTTTTTAGCAGCAGGAAAGCCCGCTGGATGGTTTCCATGGCCTGTGAAACTGGCAGGCTGGATGCATGGCCTGCTGTGTTGGTGGTCCTGCTGTGGGATGTTACTGTTTTAACTACCCAGACTGCATTTTCAGATGTTGTACCTGGCTGTGTGGGATCATGATTTTTGTGGTGGCACCAGGGATGTAAGGGTGATGATCAGGCTCTAGGCATGGTAGGCAACTCCCAGCAGGGCCTCTGGGTGGGCCTCAAGGCAAATAGTAAACTCAGCAGACGGAGGAAATTGGAAAGTCAGGCAAGAACTTGGCCAAATTTTTATGTGTAAATATTTTCTGTTATTTCCTAAAATAAGTTTACAACTCACAGCAGTTATAACTAAAACATTAAGTTTGTGTGAATGTAGCATGTATAATAAAGAAGTGTAATACCTTGCACACAAGATTAAAACTTCCCTTTGAAGAAACATAATAAAGCAATTCATCAATAGCACAAAGAATAGCAAATAAGAATGACAATTACGGTTGATTAATATAATTCAATAATTAAAAAATAAAGTAAGCTCATTTTCTGTTGATTATTTGTTATAGAACAATCAAAAGTATTGTGTTCTTGTCACACAAACCCATTAGCTTCACATTTCAAGAGGAGAAGTTTGAGATTCCACAGAGGAGTTTGACTGGCTTCAGGTCAACTTGGAGGCAGACTTAGAGGGAGAAAGGAGGGAGAGAGTGATTGGAGGGCTCACCTAATCTGAGCTGCTGAGCAAGACCTGGCAGGAATGTTAGGGACCGTGGTTGGGGGGTGTTTCAAGGTATTCTGAGCTCCGGGGAGGTTCAGGAAAGCTTCAGCTCATCCCAAGAGAACTTCTTTTTCTGTTCAAGTCATGGCATATAAATAAAACACAGGTAACCAAAAGCAACAACTGGGCTTGTGGAAAGGCAACATGATGTGAAATTTACTTTTCTTGGGTTCAGGCAGAGAACAGGATAAGAGTCTGCTCCAGTCAAAGAGAAGTGTGTCCCTTTTATTGGCACGGGGATGTTAAGGGAAAGATCCCAATGAATAATTAGTTAAAGTTCTCTGGCAATTTTGCATCTCAGACGGGCATGGTCCTGTGTACCATGTAGCTGGTGTACATTCTTGCGTTTCTTTAGTCTCAGGACCTTCAAACTTCCTTGTCCTATCTCACCTCCTTTTCTGTGTTTGCTGATGACACCCTGGCATTCTGATCTGATTTCCAGGCAGACATTTATGGCTTTGCTAGAAAACAGGTTGAAGACTGAATGAGTCAGATCAGCTTAGAGACTTACATACAGTTACTTATGGGCCAACACCTAGTTCCTCTACACTTTCCTGAGTTAACTTTGGAAAGTCCTAATAAATATAAGAGAAGATAACTTGTTTATGAATAGAGAGCAATTCTAATAATATGCGGTCAACTTCCGGAGACCTTTAAATTGCCAAGATCCTTACTGAGAGTCAGAGAGAAGAGAAGGGAGCATGGAAACAGATGTTACGATGAAGCAAAACTGTTACATTGCTGGTTGTTTGTATGGAGGAAGTGGCTGTAGACTCACCCTTAAGTCTTTATATTTTGAAAAGTTTCTCAACATAACATACTAAAATAGAAATTAAATAATTTTAATGTACTTGTATAGATTCTTTAACTAGTAAAAATGATTCAGTATTTTTGGATTGTTTTATTTTAAACCAAATTTTAACTTACTGGGCCACATTAACTCATTGTATAATCTCATATTGATCAGCAATCTCATTCTTTTTTCAGTAAAATCTTGAAAGACAAAAAAGAAACTGAGGGTTGCATATAAATCAGAAAATAAGATATTGTGTTCTAGGTTTATTTGGTGAAAACTGTCTCAGGGTTGGTACTTCTCAAACTACCAATCAAATAACATGTACATTCTGTCATTCATTTCATTATTTATTTAATGCCAATGATGCCAAAGCAATTATGCTGAAGCCAGCCAAAAGTACAAATAAGCTCACACAGTTCTGGTAGACAAGAAGCAGGCTAGAGACAAATGCATATTTAAAATTAAGCAATAAAATGAAAATGAAGAAAAGAGGCCCCCAATACTGAAAACAAAGAGAACAAAAATAATGAAAAAATAATCTGTTAGTAGTGGAAAATATCTCAGTGAAGTATTTGTAAAATGTAAATAAAAATAATAGGAAGGTTAGAAATGTATGTCATATTGTGGAACTGAAGAACATAATTGGGGAAATATGTGGTGCATATAATGAGAAAGGGAGTTAAAATAGAAGAAGCAGGTCCTATGGAGAAAGAAGGTGGGGACTTCTGGGAGTGGCACACCATGTGTAAATTTGTTCAGTCAAATTTACTGAACAAGCTTAACTGCTCTAACTTATTCAGGCTGAAAGGGGCTATAGTTGTTGATCAGCAGTCAACATACTCTTTATAGGTTCTATTTAAAGGCCTTTGATAAATAACAGACATTTTTCTCTTGGGTGGATGTATAGCTTTGAGTCTGCAGGAGACAAAGCCAAAAAGCAATTAAGTATTCATCGATCAAATAATAATATCAACAGGATAGTTATTTATATAATCAAAAAGGATTTTTAACTAAGGAGACAGTAAGGACTTCCTATAAAAATGATAAATATAGGGTCCCAGAGACCTCAGCATCTCACGTACCATTGATTTGATGTCAAATATCTTGAATAGCTATTAAGACATTTTCGGGGCAGTTTGGGTTACTTCTTCAGAGGGGGAAATGCTGCAGGCAGCTAAATTAGATAGGAATATTATAGGCAGTCAGATAGGGCCAGGTCCTCACGGAGATAACAGAGAAGACAAGATACCTTACAACTTTGTAGGGATGGATGTTCCCACCATGGGCCAAACCTAAAGACCAAAGATGAAACAAATGCTGGTCCCTCTAAAGATTGGCATCCAAGATTGATCATCACTCTGAGACAGCTAAAGGAATCATTAATCTTACTTCTACCAGATAAAGTCCTACATTCATGCCTGCTTGCTATGTGATTTGCTTCCCCATTTGGTCCTGAAAATAATCAATTTTACCTCAGCAATGGTGCTTGCAATCTCATTGGTTGACCATAGTTTTGTCCTACCTCATGCCCACCTAGGTTTTCCACCACCTTAGACCTCCCTCACTGTATGGTTTTACTTTATTAAAATCCCTGGAAGAGACAACTTCCCAGGGACTACCTACTTGGGCCCCCCTTAAGTCCCTTTCTTGATCAGAAGCTTCCTTTCCCCCAGTAAATATATTATGCTGAAAAAAAAAGAACAAACTTAAATACTGCACTCTTTGCTTTACATGAGGAACAAAGTATAAATAACAAGCAAGATAAAATCAAATGGGAAACAGGAGAAAGATCTTTCTCAAAGAGAAAAGGGATCAAACGGTGAATGGAGAGTTGACGGGGGGAATAGAAAAGATGAAAAAAGCAAGGATGAGTTGTGTATAAGTGCCAACTACACAAATAATGTAAACACGGAATATAAACATGTATACAAAAAAGAAAAGGAACAAGAGATGGATGGAGGGGCACAGAGGTAAGGCAAAGTGCTGAAAAAGGAATTCCAATGTGTTATGCACTTGTACCAACTCCCTGCAAGGAATGTTAAAATTAGGCAGTACAAAAATATACTAACAAAAAAGTGACCAGAGAAAAAGCCAGAAAAGAAAAAAATGGAATATATAAATGTATTTATGGGTCAAAAAGTGAGCTGACCCATTTTGGGAAGAATGTATCTCTTTTGCAACACATACTAAAAGTGATGCCTTGCTACAGTCCTAAGCAAATACGAGCAGGGGCATCCTCTTTGTCACACAGGAGGGAATGCATGAATACATCCACAAAGCAAAACCGACCAGTCACAAGTGTTCTCCTTAGAACTTTCACACCATTGGTGTTGGTTTTAGGGTGATTTCTCCCTCAGACCAGGAAAAATTTATTATAATATTTATCTTTGTCAGAGTTGAACATTAATCTTTGAAAATCAAAAACATTTTCTCTTCTGACCATTGTAACATCAAAAAATCAAGCCATATATAACTGATCACCTTTGTCCCAAGCTCTAAGACTTTAGCAATTTCTATGCTTATAATGACTATATTATTTTGACATAAATTGCAAGAATAGAAGCCTAGACTGGGATAGAGTACTATGACTATTACTGTTAAGCTTCTGATACTCAAAAAATAAGGTTTTGATAGTTTTGGAATGCACAATAATGCTAGTATTTTAAACTGGAAACATACAGAATTTTATTTGAATGCTCTTAGCACTGAATGCTCTGAATAAAAGGTTGTGAAAATTTGTGACTCTAAATAAAATTACATTGCTCATAAAGAAAGAATGTTCAAGGTTATTGGGCCAGGAAGATGGTTCAGGAGAATAAGCATTTGCCTGGTAAGCACAAGAGCCTGAGTTCAATCCCCAGAACCACAAATAAATGTTGAAAGTTAGTATTAGACAAAGTTTTATAGATTGGCCAGAAATTTGCATATTTTTTCAGGTAATGGCTAGGAATGTGCACTGATATATTATTATAATGTGATATTATTTTTTCATCAAGGAGTCAAGTATTTGGATTTGTACCCTTTAAGTGACCCTCTTTACTTTAGCAAAATAGATCCTTTGCAAAATAGTACTATAACATTTATAAAAATATAGTATTGATTTTGTCATTAGAGTTTTTACTCTTATTATGGTCCATGATTTAAAATTTAGATCTGTGATATCAATAAATAATTTGTTGTTTCATTAGAGGAAAGTAGTCCGTGAAGTATTTTATTTTCTATTCAATTGGTATTTTAAAAGCCAAATGCAACTCAACCCAGAATATAAAAGTTTGCAAAACAACATTTTTCAATTACTCTTTTTCCTCTTAGGAAAGGCTTCTTGGAACTCTAGTATACAGTATTCTCAGTAATCATAACATGTGTTTTATTTCTCTAATACCTTTTCTTTTATAAATTAATTTTCTTAGTCAAAGGTGATACATAGTTGTGCTTTTTTTTTTTTTTTTTGTCTTTTTGAGACAGGGTCTCACTATGCAGTTCAGGCTGGCCTTAAGCTCACTTTGTAGCTCTGGCTGGTCTGGAACTCACAATAATCCTCCTGCCTCAGCCTCCCGAGTGCTGGGATTATAAGCCTGCGCCACCACGCCCGGCTTAGTTGTGCTTTAATTATAGAATAGTAACAACTCTATCAGCCCACGCAGGGGCAATGCAAAAACGAACAACAGCACTAGACAATGGAAGATGATAATGATGGAGAACAAAAAGATGGGAAAGACTAGGAACTATAGCGATAAAACATTGATAATTAGAGTCCCAATTCAAGCAAAATATAGGTATAAATACAATTCCAGTTTAAAGCTATAGCTTATTGGTCTTAAATATCTCCAATAGTACATGGGTAATTTCTTTAATTCCTTCCATTGATTTACCTTTAAGTTTTTCTTTTTTTTTTTCTTTTTCTAGAACCGGGGATTGAATTCAGGCCCTTGCGCTTGCCAGGGAAGCGCTTTTTCCAGTAAGCCATCTCCCTGGTCCCAACCTTTAGTTTTATCAATTTTGATAATTTAAAATGGCTATTGATAAAAAGGGTTGTCCTGATTCCTTATCAAGCCAGTCAGAATTACTTTCAGTGACAGCTTCAGTAGTTTTATTCAAGATGGAAGCAGTGAAGTTTAAACTAATAATTAATTCATTAAAATTATATTGTGTAATACAGTAAGAGTAAAATTCCCACCTATAAAATTAATTGTCTGAACTAGATTTGTCTTGTAAACATGTGTGTTGTAAACAGAACTGAATTAAAGCAGATGGTGTTCTTGTTGGCTAATGATCTTTTTAGAGGAACGACATTAATACAGGTCTTCAAAGTACAACAAAAATTTTGTTATTTGTAGGCAAAGTGAAATGCAGACTTGTGTAAACTGGTTCAACTAAATGCATTATCTTTTTGTTAGAAATATTTAGTACAGCTGGGCATGTGTCACAGGTCTGTAATCTCAGCCCCTGGGAGGGCTGAGGCAGGAGAATCTTTGCAAGTTTAAGACCAGAGTTGGCTGAAAACTGAGCCTACGACCAGCTTAAACTGCATAGTGAGAATCTGTCTCAAAAAAGACAAAAGACAAAAGAAAGAAAAGAAATGAAACACCAGGTACAGCATATATACTGTTTCTTTGTAAAACTGTATGAATTTTGTAAGGACGCAGTGCTGATTACCCAATTAAGAAAGCTGATGATATGCATATTGTTTTAGTGTTCTTGCAAGTAATTATCCACTTTTACTCCAAGAATTTAATTCTATATATGAAAGCTAATGAAATATTAAAATAACAATCATGTAGTTTTTAAATTTAGTACTTATTATTGTATGGCCTGTCAACATATAATTTTATGTCTAGTTTTCCATTAGTTAGCTAGTGTTAATTTGAGAGTGCTACTCTAGCTTTTCTCATATTGATTTTCATCATCAATATAAAAGCATATTTTATTATTGTTTTTTGTTCTTGCTTTTGTAACTAAATATCACAGACTTTAATTAAATCTTTATGTTAAGGGGTTTATGACTAGATGCCTGCTTAATAAATCAGAACTACCAAAACTGTTTGGTTCGCTTCAACTGCAATCAATGCTAATTTCCTCTCTGTTCAGCAACTTTATTTTCCTTTGTATTGGAAGTTCAATTACTTGCAATTACAGTTACAACATATTAAGATAAATATGATATAGCACATAAATTGTAACTTGCAGAAGCTCAATTATTGTTTTGTGCAATGCAATTTATTTAGGAATAAACTTTGGAAGTACGAATGCTTTCAGTTTAGGTATCTGTACAATTTTACTAGAAATTATTCTTGCATATGTGCACAGAATCATTTTAAATACCAAACTATTTAACAAAATTGAACTCATTTTGAACTATTAATGCAGCTGTCCACAGTATAAGTATGGTTGTTATGAATGCTATTCTATACTTTCTTTTCTAATTAATATTTTAAATTCTAAACAACACAAACTTCATAGGACAGTAATCAAATTTATCATTCTTTATATTTGAATAAATACATTCATTTAACTCCTGTGTCTCAAAAAATGTTGATGTTCACCTTTTATTAATATAAGAGAAGCCAGCACTTTGCTTTCCACATGTATGTTTGCAAAAGACGTGTGAGGATCTAAAAATCTTACAAACATTAAGAGAATCAAAAATTCAGACTCACTGAAATAAACATATTTATTGTACACATATTTTTCCACTGTATAATATATTTTTACATAAAGCAAAGATGCCAGAAAACTTTAAATAATGTGAATCCAGTTCTATCTCAAGGAAGTGGAGCAATAAGCTCAGCATTCCTATAAAGTGGGCAAATATGACTCACAATTCTAACAGAATTTTTCAAGAGTTTAGCCTACTTGATTCATAGATTCCATGAAATTCTTCTGCAAGTTTTTGTATTAAGCTTTATTCTTGCTATATTTCTTATATTTCTAAAGAGGATGATTTGAAAAATATAAAATGAAGGGTTCTATGAGAATTCAAATTTTTTCTATGACAGCAATAGCCAATTACAAAAATAGAGAAGTGATGTCTAAAGATTCTCTGATGGTTTGCATGACATTGTATGGTTTACCTTTGTATTGATAATGTCAAGCTTATTACAGCTTTAATATTAAAAGTATATGATCCACCTGGGCAGTTCGCTCCTACTTGCAATACCAGCCCTCCAGTGAAAGATTTTAGGTTTGATTCCCAGAATAAATAAATGAATAAATAAAATTTAAATTCTGCAAATGCATGGTGGTACATGTGTATAATCCCAGCACTTCAGAGACTAAGGCAGGAGGAACACTGTCAGTTTGAGGCCAACCTTGGCTATAAGTAAGTTTACAGCCAGCCTGAAGTTCTTGGTGAGAACTTGTCTAAGAAATGACAAAATATAAAGTATGCAGTCTTTTGTATGTACTGATTGACAACTCCAACATTATTTTATTTTATTTTATTTTTGGAGGAACTGGTTATTGGAATCAGGCTCTTACGCTTGCCAGGCAGGTGCTTATTCTACTGAGCCATCTCCCCGGCCAAACTCTAACATTATTAACAATGATTATATCTTGAGAAATTTTTACTACCTGTAATATAACTGCTGTTAAAATATTGACACTCCCGTTCATGCAAATATGAACTTTACTTTGCACAGCACTTGCTTTTCTTTATGAACTCTATATCTGAAGCTGCATTAAATGATAGAGAACATAAAAGACAACTACACAAGTGATATTTAAAGAGAGGTATAATATTTTGGTGCTGGAACTGCTGGCCAACTGAACTTTCACTGGACAGTGAAGTTTCTTCTACCTCGCATGCCATTTAAGTATCAATTAACTATCCTTTTTGTTATCTTTAAATGTAACAAAATTTACACAGGGTTCAATGTGCCATAAAGCCAACTTTTAACATTTCATCATTTTTCAAAAGGAAATTGAAATCTGAGAAATTTGAAGTTTTTTTTTTTTTTTACTTTTATTATTTTTTTGAAACAGACTCACTGTGCAGTTGAGTCTGGCCTTGAACTCACTGTGTATCCCAGGCTGACCTTGAACTAATAGCAATCTTCCTTCCTAAGCCTGGAAAATGCAAGTGTGTGCTTTTATATCTGGTTGTTTCTTTTCCTTTTTTAAAAACCTATAGTTATCCCATTTATTTTGGTCAAAATATTACAGCACATGAACATATTTAATTGATCTGGAAAACAAATTTCAGCTGCATGTAATAGTGCATATCTGCAATTCCAACTACTTGGAAG
>PVKA01043178.1:0-16921 GCA_004027165.1 Ctenomys sociabilis | reverse complement strand
GGGTTTGCCGACCTCTGACAACACCCCGCCCAGTTAGCTGTCCAGAGCGTCACAGTCCTGATCTCCTCCTCTTTCCCACTTAGGTCATCGCCCTTGATCTCACCGAAGGTGTGTCATAAATAGGGCCAGACTGCCACTTTTCACTCTGCAAGTTGAGAAAATGACGGCAGAAGGGTACTGACTCCTCCAAGGCACATGGGCAACAAAGGACAAATACGTGGAGGATGCAGGGTGCCAAAGGAAGAGGACGTCTCCCACAAACCTGACAACCTGCTAGGGTCTCTGCACTATCTCTGTATTAAGAGTCATGACGCGTACAGTCAGTGTTCTGGTCGGTCCTGTTTTTGGATGAGAAAATGGAGATTTATCTTTGGAGACTTACTTCTTTTGGACTTACACAAAGTTGCACAGCTGGGGTGAGGAAAAGCCAGAATTGAATCTGAAGTTATTCTCATTCCAAACTCCATGTTCTTTTAATCCTGTTGTCCCACTAGGATTCTGTATGAATTCCCTGGAATCATCCCTTCCTTCCACAGTTCCGTATGTCACCCCAACCACGAGCCTGAAGCTAAAGTTTGGGCAGAAATATCCTCAGCATCCTGTCCTAACCAGCACAAAAGGTTGGCTCCCCAGCTGTGGTCGTGGCCCTCAGAGTCCGCAGATCTCAGAAGCCCGGCTGCTCTGCACACTTTTGTGACACGAGCAGGCTGAGCTAGAGACTGGGCCTGGCACCTCTGGGCTTGGGGTTAAGGCTCACGCTGGTCTTCTTCAGGCACACAGCCCTGTGGGCTGTCTCCAGGAACCTGGGTCAGAGCGCCGCAGAGCACTGGAGGAGCCTTTCGTGCACCTCCACCCCTTCCTGACAGGAGTCTCGGCCAGTTCTCCGCATATCTTCTAGTTCTGCTGCTGAGGCTCAGCAGGGTAGAGCTCTGGACATGGTGCTTTCTCCAGTCCTTTTCTCTCACAATGCAAGTGTCCCTGGGAGAAGTGACACAGCACCTCACCACCCTGTGGAGTACACTGTGACATCCATGCAGCACCCTCTTCCCTCCCTCGGTACTAAGAGATGTTCAAGCCAGGACACAGAGAGAGGAAGAGAGAGGACAGACAAGCTAAAGGATGGAGCTGTGGGCCTCAGAGGCACATGACTCAGGGACACTGGGGCCGGCATCCTCATCACACCTGTGCCATCACAAATCATTAATGAGCACCTGTGCAGCAAAATCATTTACACCAGGAGTCAATGATGTCCCTGCCCTCCAAGAGTCTGTACTGAAGGGAGAGCAATAGGACCTATTGCCTTGGGGAAAATTAAAATAGAAAATTCAGCTCAGGATAAGGAACCAGAGCCCAGGGGACAGAGGATGAGTAGACAGGCTCTAATCCTGGCTCCTGACAGTGTCCTCTCCCCATTAGCCTCACCTCTCTCTGCCTTTCCCCAGGGCCAGAGGGTGACCGATGACTCCCTGCTTTAGCCTCCATCCAGAGAGCACTGAAGGCCACTGCTGTGGTTGATGTCTAGCTGTTCCCATGCTCATGTGCTCCTAGGTGGTATTTTTGAAGGTAGGAAATGGTGGAGCCACTGTGACTCGATGTGATGGTAGGAGGCGGGGTCTGGCTGGAAGAGGTCGGTTGCTGGAGGCGGCCTGAAAGGATGAATCCGTCTCCAGCTGCCCCTTCACTCTCTGCCCTGACTGCCAAGCTATGAGGAGGTTTCTCTCCCCGCCTTACAGCCACCCAATTACGGACTAAAATGTGAGCCAAAATAAGCCTCTCCTAGAGTTTCAGGATCAGATCCTTTGTCCCACGGACCAGGAAAATGACTGACACACCCTCACAATGAGGAGCACACAACACTGCATACCACTAGTCCCTCCTCCCTCCAAGTTCTGGGCACCCTGATTGTCTAGAAGTTTCCCTCACACTCGGCGCTCACCAGCCTGGTGCCCTCCTGGTGCTACCTCCCTCCTGGCTCCTACACCACCTTCCCACACCTGCAGCGGGAGCCTCTTTCTGCTCATTCACTCTCAGCTCCCCCAGGTGCAGCTTAAATACCCTCCATGGCAGGAGCTGGCTGTGGTCCCCTATGTCAGGGTTGACAGCACTCTTCCCCCACTCCTGCATGGCCTTGTTTCTTCTCCAGGGCCTCTTGGTCTACTTTAATTGTTGCAGTGAGTTGTTCATGAGTCTGCTTGCCTCATGGACTGAGTGCTCCCTGAGCACAGGCAGGAAGCACACATTAGTCTGTTCGCATCCTATATCCTTGCCACTTGGGCAAGGCTGCAATGGAAAACCCAGGAGCTTGTGAGGAAGGCAGCACCCAGGCCTCATCCAGAACTCCCCTGTCAGAGTCTCTGATGAAATAAAATATCTGGCTCCATGCTATGCATGATAAAGTGCTATATGCTCCATTTAATTACTCAAAGACGGCTACACTGGGTTCCACAAACACCTGCCTTGCTTTTCCACTATAAATTTTTACTTTGTTGTGATGGTACCTAGTTGTGCATCTCAGTTGCTACACCTGAGGGATACAGGAAGCAACCTTTGTGTTTATTCACTTGGTCAAATGAAAGGTAAGTTGTGTGCATGTGGGCAAAAGGACCAAACAAAGATTTTCAAAAACATTATGGTCCACCTAACAGGTTTATACATTGGCCTGAGCATCACAAAGGATGTAATGCACCTACCTCACTCTAGGATTTTTTTTAAGTTTTCTTTGATTTTTCTGGTAGAAGTAGTACACCTCAGTACAATGGCATATGAAAAACAGACTTGCAAGTTTGGGAGGAGATCAAAACCAATTACCAGACTACTCATACATGCATGATGAAGACCCATTATGGTAAAATACATGTTTTTATAACAGAAGAGTGGTGCTGGCAGATGCTGACGTGATGGCGCTGATGGTGCTGTGTTGGCCAGGTGAGTCACAGTTCCTGGGACAGCGAAAGGAAGCAAAGATCGACTGATATAGACCACAGGAATGGAGGCCTCCTTGATTCAAATGTGTCTCAGTTACTCTTTACTCATTACTGGGACAAAATACCTGACACCCAAAGGGAAGGAAGGAAAGGTTCATTTAGCTCAGTTATTGGAAGCTTCAGTCAGTACTCAGCTGGCTCCAAGGCAGAGCGGCACATGGCAGAGGGCAGCAGCTCATGGCTGTGGAAAACAGCAAGAGCAGAAGGGAAGAAGAGGCACAGCAGTCCCAACAGAGAGCAAGGCTCTCTCGCTTATGTTGCGTCCAGGCTACTGGCCTCTTCAGGGTGGAGCACTCACCTAATCCCCATGCAAGTAAGAACCCTGGCCTGCTGCTGAGTGCTTCTGTAAGCCTCTAAACTTCTCAAGTTGACACAAAGTATGAACCATTACAAAATGGCAAAGGAAACAGCAATGTGTGTACATATTTGACTACTAGAAATGTTTAAAACTAGTCACACAACCATGGAACAACCCAATGCTCAAATTAGGTCTAAAAATATAGTGAGAATCTTGGCAAGGATGAAAGGTAGTGAACAGAATGCCAGTACTGCCATTCAGTGTTGGAAATTGTAATGGGTAAAATGCTACCAGATGTTGTGAAATGCACAAAAGACGAAATACAAGTAAAACATTCTATAGGCACCAACAGCCAAATTCAAACATGTATTTATTACATCATTCACTAGGAGAACTGAAAGTATTCATAGGTCTACTGTAATTAGCAGGGATTTTGCATGGTAAGCACAGAAATGTAAGACTTATGGAAAAGTAATGGGTCAAAATATGACATAAGGGCTGGACAGATAGCTCAAGAGTCTAAGTGCAGGCCTGGAAAGCACAGGGACCCAAATTTGATCCCCAGGACTGCATACTGTGCTGGCCCTGGAACCTGAGCACACTGTGCCAGCTACCAAAACTGGGTCTGGTGGCAAACACCTATAATACCAGTGCTGGGGAGGCTGAGACAGGAAAACAGCTATGAGTATGAGCTGCATAGTGAAACCAGGTGCTAAATAAATAAATAAAATTAGTAAGAATATTTTTAAATGGCATACAAATTTATGCCCTTGTAGATGCGATGATTTTTAATGCTTTCAATTTAAAAATTTATCCTGGACCTCAGCCAACAGGTTTTTATTTGTATAATAATAAACCAAGTGATGTTATTACCAGACTTCATCCTCCCATCTCCCAAACTAATCAGAACGTGACATTTCACAATCGGTTTATCGGTTTCCATTTGATATTACATTTCCTAACAAAGCAAAAGTTGACCAGAACAGGAAATGTACCCAGGAACGAAATAGAAATTCCCAATGAAATTCAGAAATGTCAAAACTGAAAATTTCATAGTACAATCAGGATTTCAGAAAGATTTCTTCGGCCTCGTATATGGCAAAGAAAAACAAACTTGTACTGCTGTTGATAATGTTACACCATAATGAAAATATTAAAACTTCAACAAAACAGAAGTCTTAGATGAAAACTTTTCTAAGGCAAATACGGAGTAGATGTTGGTGAGTTACGCAGCCCCTATGTCACTTGAAAAATAAATCATTGGCCAATGACTGTGTTTTATTCAATTCCAAGTATGTGTGGCATAAATAGTTTGATAGTTTACGAAGAAAATAACCAGTAAAAAATACAACAGAGAATTTTTCTTTGAAAATTTGGACTGGAGCTTATAAGAGATTATTTATAGCAGAGGGCAAACAATGTTTCTTTCCAGGGAACTATGCAAAAAAAAAAATGTGGTCACACTGGTGAGCTCTCTGGCAAATGAACAGCCAGGCACAGCATCTCAAAGACCCACTGTGCTGGCAGGAAAACCAAAATGATGTCATCTGTGCCCTACAAGAAATGACAGAGAAACAAAACACGTGTGATATTGGTGTGAGCAGTGCTTGTATATGGAGCATGAAGTTTCCATATATGAAGGCTGCATTGGGTGTGACAATTACAGACATTATTTTTGCTGTAGAGTTCTATTGCAATTTTCACTGTAGTCCACCATTCTATATCTGATAGTATCTCTTGGGTTTTATAAGCAGGTAAACAGCTGATTTAAAGTGTTAATGTCTATTCTCATGACACATTTGATATTTTATTTTACCAATATCTTATTTCCCTGATAAGTGCACATTACATAACACAATAGGAAGTTCCTGGCAAAACAGGAAGAGAAGAGAGGTGACAATAGTGGCCTCAGGCCTAGGAAAGGAAAGCCAAGAACATGTGCTCTCAGAATAAACAAGGTGCTTGCGTGCAGCATGCAGGTGTCAAGTGTGAAAACTGCCTTGGGTCCGACAGCTGCAGCGAAGATGTTGATTTGTGTCCACACTGTAGCCCATGTAGATTTTTATTTCTGATGTTATCTCTGGTTTTGTAAGTATATGGCTGATGTAAAAATGTTGATGTCTATTCTAAATGCACCATACATATTAAAAAGTAAAGCCTTACTGTATTGATATCTTAATGTTCCTGCTAACTACGTATTGCAAAACATAATAAAAACCTTCTGACAAAATAGCAAGACCAGCAAGATATCAAGTATATCCTGTAAGAGACCAGGAAGGCAAAATACATGTGATTTCAGTATAAAGGACACATGTGTATGGAACATGCTGTTGCCACGTGTAAAAAGTGCTTTAGGTATGATAATTTATGTAAGCATTTTTTGTAGAGTGCTACTGCCATTTTCATTATAGTTCATATAAATTTCTATCATTTTATAGGCTTTGTACACCAAAAACCAGCCTATGCTAAAAATTTTGAGTTAAGCACTCATTGTTTAACATAATAGAGCTTATAAAATTAAAATTAATAATTGATCAACAGAAATATTCTAAAGAATAAACCTGAGTTTGACACACCCATGTTTATGAGGCTTTTGACAGAAAATGTGCTGTGCTCTGCAGACTAGGGAACCCTATGTGCATGGGGCCCTGCGCTTCTCAGTCATTTGGGCATTTGCTGGATAGCTAAATAAGAGTATAAAGAAAGGGTCATCCAAGCCCCGCTGATTTAACCTTAGACAGCACTTATGTGGAGCTGCAGTGAAATCTGGAGCTCTTATTTCTTTAGAGTTGTGTACACACACACACACACACGCACGCACGCACACACACACACACACACCTTCCTCCTCCTCCATTCTCATCTAACTTCTCTGCCGCTTTCTTCAAAGTCAAGCATATCCTGTGGACAGCCATGCCCCACCTTTAAAAATGTAATTAGAAAAACATAGCCCTGGAGGCAGCTCATCCGTGACGCACCCGAGGCCGCACCTGGAGGGAGGCGACAGTCCATCAGGCCCCGTGAGCGATGGTCCGGCTGCCAGACCTTGGTGCGAAGAAGGCCCTGCTGCTGTTTGTCATCCTCTCCCCAGCGCCCCGGGGAGGCCGCGTGCTGCCAAGACTGCCCCCTCCAGCTCTGCAGGTCCAAACTCTTTATCAAGCTTAGCTGTGCCTCTCCTGCAGTCACCACCCCTCTCTTTAGTTCTCAGGGGCTGAAGACCTCTGCAAAGCCTGCTGGGAAAATTCCTGGGAGGTAGAGCCAGCATCAGGTGTCACAAGTAGAGCAGGGGACTGGAACCACCTGCTCCCTGCCACACTCTCATCCACCCCAAGCCCCTGCACACTACAGGCATGGCATTGCTTGCCTGAACATACAGCAAATCCCAATCATGGGCCGAATATAAGGCTCTGATTTGTAGCCCCACCGAATCCAAAACATCAGTGGTCATTAAGAACACTCTCGCTCCAAATTCCACTCAATAAATCAGTGGAGAATTCGTGCTGCACAATACATCGGAAATGCAAAAGAAAAGCTAAGCATTGCATTATTTGTGTTCCTTTAAGTCTGAGGAATGTGTTCCCCTTAGCAAGGGCTCTTCTACCCATTATCTCCAAGTCAGGCAAGCAGCAACCATTAGCACCATTTCATGGAAGGAGGGCACAAGGCCCTGAGAGCTTAGGCCTCTTCTCACTCCTCTGTAATTCATACCTTCCTTATGCGTGGGAAGACTTTTCCATGGTTTAAAATAAAATGATATTTACATAATGACTAGCATTTGAAGTTTTGCTCTAGAAACGTCTCCCCATTTGGTCAAAAACTCGGGGCAGAACACATGTTATGACAATTTAAGTACTCCAATTTATGAAGAAAATCACCATTTGCAGGTTTTATTTGCTCAATAAACTTATATTGAGCATTTTAAAAAATATCACTACTTATATACATGTGGATATAAAATAAAGATGAAAAACAAATCAGACACTATCGAGGCAAAGGAGGAGACTTTGTGGGACAACCAGAAAGGATCTCTTCGCTCTAATTAGCCTGAAATCAGCCTCCGGGCCTCCCAGCAGGCAAAGTACAAAGGGGATCACAATGTGTTGCAAGTTGTTACTATCAGATAAGAGAGGAAGAACATATGTGCTCAAAAGCCCACTGCTTCACAGCATTACATTCTAAACAAAATACGTCAGTAGTATTCTATGGACATGAATTACAGTAGCAGGTAATTTTCCAGCAGTGGCCACTCAAAAGTATGGAAAACGTTTTCTGCCAAGATTTCTAATTTGAATCTTAAACTGAATTCAGTGCCTGTCCCAGAACAAATATTTCATCATGACATTATGGATTATTTGATCGGCAAGGTTTCCTTATGTCATCAAGTGCTTCAGACTGAGCTCGAACTTGCAATCTCCCTGCCTCAGCCTCTATAATGACTGGGATTATAGGTGTAGGAGCCATGCCAGGCAATGGAGAAACTTTCCTCCTTTCCACAACCAGAAGCTCTTAAAGAGCAGTCTACATTCCCGGTTCCTGTGCCCACAGGTCCTGAGGTCATTAGACAAAACTTCTGACCCAGTTCTCCTGAGGTTTCCACCCAGCAGATTCTCAGACCAATTCTCCCCTCCATGGACACCCTGTGTTGCTTGTTCTCCAGGGCTGCAGTGGGCTTACACTCTTGGACACATCCTTCCTGGGTGGTAAGGGAGGCCCCCTGTATAACCAGAACCTTCCCTTACTCCTCCATTAGATGTCCCCATGCTCCCACATTCCTCCACCCTCCACAGACTCCTCCCAGGGTCTGTGACTCCTCTCCTTCATACACGTACAGAGCTCACCTTCAATTCCTGCTACTTTTCCTCGTTAAACTTTCCTCCAAGGTGACCCTATCATTCGTCTCTTACCCCCAGTAGAGGCTACAACCCCCAAATCACCCCTGCCAGCCTGCCTCAAATCCACCCCTCCGGAGGACACTAGAGAAACTGCCAGTCAGAATGTGCCCCAGCTCGGCTAGAAACTCTAAGTGGGCAGGGCCTGGCGGTGAAGATACTTGTGAACAGGTGAACAGAGCGTGGTGGAGCCTGGAATCCAGATCTCCTCTTCCTGCTCCCAAACCCTCTCTCTCCTGCTCCTTACAGTCTGAGGTGCCAAGCCCTCCCCTCAGCTCCTGCTGGAGGCAGGATAGGCAAAGCACAGGGATGCCAAACAGGTCACAGGGCAGGAGCACCCACCAAGTCCAGGCAGCACCCACTGAGGATTCCCAGGAGAGAGGGGGTTAGGTACTCATTAGAGGGTGGGATAAGAGCCCATCCAGGAACTTGGAGAACAGGGAACCATGGGAAATACCTGAAAGGGCATGGGCTACCAAAGGTGGAGGAAGGCAGGTTTGGCAGTGCAGGATGCTGCTTAAAGGTCTAGAGAGGACTGGAGAAGGGTTGGAGGAGGAAGGCGCTGGGGAGCCAGTGCAGCCAGGTCCGGAAGGGGACATGCATGAGGAAGGAGGGACACAGGGAGTGGGGATGGGGGCTTGGCCTGGATTGGAGGAGGAGCAGAGGCCCAGGAGAGGTCTGTGCTCAGGATCCAGAGTGGCTGCGGAGACTGAGAGTCGCAGACTTCCGGGAGGTCTTGCTCCTGGCAGGGAACTGCCTGCCTCCCACCCATCCCCATTTTCTTCCTTCTGACTTTCTTCATTTTCTGGGGGGCGGTAGTTGTTTCCTCTACTCATCTTCTGTCACAAAATTATACCCACACCGGGCGTGGTGGCACATGCCTGTAATCCCAGCACTCGGGAGGCTGAGGCAGGAGGATTGTTGTGAGTTCGAGACCAGCCTGAGCTACAAAGTGAGCTTAAGGCCAGCCTGAACTGCATGGTGAGACCCTGTCTCAAAAAGACCAAAAAAAAAACAAAAAAAAAAAAAATTATACCCACAATTTACCAATTCTGAAAGAAGGGTGCATTTGGGATCTTCTTGTACTTTCAACAATTCACACTGGGGTTGGATGGGAGCTGCAGGGAGGGACAGGACAGGGAGTGACCCAGTGACTGCAGTTCCAGGTGGCCCTTTCAGCCCAGCACCCTCCAGGCCAAAGCCTCTCCCTGACTAGAAAGCACACAGTGACCCTCAGGCTGCAGAGAGGCCCTGTAGGCTGGGTGGGAACAGGAAAATGCCTCTCCTCAGAGCCTACTTTTATGATAGTAGCTGGATCCAGACTCAGCACTCCTGAATTTCAGTCTTGGTTTTCCAGCTCCTTCGTGTAGCCTCTGAGTTTCTGGATTTGGAGAAGATGGAGAAGATCAACAGACCTCACTGAGCAGCGGGGAAGAAGCATGGGCTGCTGTGAGCAGTGAGACCGACATCCCCAGGGATGGTGACCATGGTCAGTGTGGTCCTGGTCCTTGAAGTGACCCAGAAAGGATACTGGGTGAGACAGGTGGAAGTGCACCTCAGAGTGGACTGGATGGAGCTGCACACTACACATCAGGGGCCTTAGGACTTCTTTGTAGAAGAAGATAGAGAATGAGACTTTTTTTTATTTTATTGAAGTACAAATACCAATGAGACACTTTCAAGACAAATTAACACAACAGATTCGATAAATTAATATATTGCAAACTGTTTTCATAATATATTGGTATCGTACAAGATGGTATTATACCTAGAGACATTATTATAGTAGATGTCTCTCATCAGTGAATTAAGAGAATGTAGCTGTTTACTTATCTTATTTTTTATACCTGAATTATATCACAGATTCAATAATTAATACTTTCTACCTTCTTGTTTTCCTAGTGGTTGTCCATAGTACTAGAAGCCAACATAATATCTTGTCCAACCACTATTAGCATAAATCTTACTTCTCATAGAATTATGCAGAAGCACGGCATATTTATCCTAATTGTACTGTTTATACACACACATCATGATTGTTCTTTTGTATCCTTTTTTTTTTCTTTTTTTGTCTATACCTGTCAAAGATGGACACTCTATTGTCATTAAACCAATTTAGGTGACTGACCTTGGTGATACAATCCAACACAGTCCAGCACTCTACATTAATAGTGAATTATCTGAAGAAGTTGTTGACTATAGCCATTTACAGCTCAACTTATTATTATGGCCCCACGTTATATATCTCATTTTTATACTTTTCTGCTGGATGGTTAAGACTGAGATAGAGCAAGACTTATATACCAAAATATGTAGCTTTTCTTTCTGATGAGGTCAGTGAAGTCCCCTCAGGGTTTATCTTGTAATCCTGTACCTTACTCTGTAGGTCCTTTGTCTGTGTCATCCATGTGGATGAGCCACAGCTAATGCTTGACCAGTTTGCTCTCTATGAGAGCCTGAGAGAAAGTTTTCTCTCCATGTGACTGACCCCAGGCACACTATACATCATCAGTCTCTTTCTTCTGTGGCACCATAATCTCCTTGATCAGAAAATATGGGGCACAACTGAGTTTCATGATGTTATAGTACAGGTTCTCCTATGCCCTGAGGCTTTGCTGACCTGGAAAGGCTAGGGCCAAAATGTTGGCTGGCCTTGTGGCTCTTCTATTTCTCCAATTTTGATCTGTGCACTTAGGTTGTTAAACATCCAAAAGAAAAGCTGATTAGTATCCTGCAGCATATGCCATTAAGTTCACCCTAACTATCTGACTCAGTTGTCTTCAGTTGTACATTTCTATATGTATTTCTTCTTTTGTCTTCTTATACTAGGGTGACTATATGATATTTGCTCATGTGTGTCTGGTTTATCTCACTTACGAGTATATGTTCAAGTGGCAACCACTTCAATATAAATGCTTCAAGTTTATCATTCTTTATAGCTGAATAATACTCGATTATATAGAAATACCACATCTTTTTCAACCATTCCTCATGTGATAGACATTTTGGTTGTTTTCAAAATTGTGCTGCTATATATAGGTACACACATATCACTATGATATAATGTTTTCATTTCCTCTGGAAAAATTCCCAGTAGGGGGATAGCTGGCTTGAATGAGAATTCCAGTCCTACTCTTTTGAGGAGTCTCCACACTGATCCACACAATGGTTGTAACAGTCTACATTCCCACCAGCAGTGGAGAAGTGTTCCCTTTTCCCCACACCCTCTCCAACATTTGCTGTTGGTTGATTTCCTTATGATAGCCATTCTTTCTGGAGTGAGATGGTATCTCAGTGTTGTTTTCATTTGCATTTCACAGATGGCTAGCAATGTGTGGCATTTTTTTCATATATTTATTCACTTCTTTAATTTCATCCTCTGAGAAGTGTGTACTCATCTCAGATGCCCATTTTTGAACTGGGTCTTTAAATTTGAGTGCCCTGTTATATCTTAGTTCTTTATATATCCTAGACAGCAAACCTTTGTCTGATTGCTTGTTAGGATCTTTTCAAAATTTTGGGTTGTCTTTTCACTTTGTTGACAACTTCTTTTGACATGAAGAAACTCCTCAAGAAGAGTTGATCTCAGTTGTTGATGCTTTCAAGTGCTTCCCATGCGAATATATGTTTGTTAAGGAACTCTTTACCTACCGCTGTGTCTTCAAAAGTTCCTCCTACTTTCTCTTCCAGGAGATTGACTGTTTCTGTTTTAATGTTTAGATCTTTAATCCATTTTGACTTTAGCTTAGTGCGTGGTGATAGAGCTGGGTCAAGTTTTAGTTTTCGGCAAGTAGAAAGCCAGGTTTTACAGCACCATTTGTTAAAGAGGCTATCTTTTTTCCAGTAAGCTTGATTGGCCCCTTTGTCAAAGATCAGATGGCCGAGTGTGATGGTACATGCCTCTGCATCTTCTAATCTATTCCATTGATCCTCAGGTCTATTTTGTTGTTAATGCCATGTTGATTTTATCACAGTGGCTTTGTAGTATAATTTCAAGTTGGGAATTGTGATGCCTCCTGCTTTGTCTCTTTGCCCAAGATTGCCTTTGCTATTCTAGGTCATTTGTTGTTCCAAATAAATTTTAGGAACGATTTCTCTAGGTCTGGGAGGTATGTTGGTGGCACCATGTTGGATTGCATTAAATCTGTACAACAATTTTGGGAATATGGCCATCTTCACGATGTTGGTTCTTCTTATCCAGGATCATGGAATACCTTTCCGTTTTCTGAAATCCTCTGTAATCTCTTTTCTTAGGGTGTTGTAATTTTCCGTGAAAAGATCTTTGACTTCCTTGGTTAAGTGAATCCCAAGGTATTTCATTTTCCGCGGTGCTATTGTAAAAGGTATTATTTCTATTGTTTCTCTTTCAGTGAGCTTGTTATCTGTGTAGAAGAATGCTATTGACTTTTGAGTACTGATTTTGTATCCTGCTATGCTACTGAATTTCCCTATCAATTCTAGTAGTTTCTTGGTGGAATTTTTGGAGTCTTCCAAGTAAAGCATCACGTCATTGCAAATAGTGATAATTTAACTTCTTCTTTACCTATCCTTATTTCTTTTATTTCTCCCTCTTTTCTCTCTCTGAGCTCTGGTTCCGTTCTGCTACTTCCTTGCTAAGGTTTTGTCTGGTTGATCTATCTTTTTGAGATAAGGGGGTGTTAAGGTCTCCTGCTAAGACTGTGTTCCTAGACATTAGGTTTTTCATGTCCATTAAGATTTGTCTTACATCGTTGGGTGCTCCTGTGTTTGGTGCATAGATACTTATGAGTGTTATATCTTCCTCTTGAATTTTTCCCCTGATTAATATATAGTGGCCTTCTTTGTGTCATTTGATCATTCTTGGTTTGAAGTTGAGACTGTCTTTTCAAATGGCTATTGCTAATGATCCCAAAATTACATTGAATAGGAGGGGTGATAGAGGACATCCTTGTCTTGTACCCGATTTAAGAGTAAAATATTTCAGTATTTCCCCATTTAGGATTATATTAGCTTTTGGGTTGTCATAGATGGCTTTTTTCAAGTTAAGGTAGAGTCCATCTATTCCAATTTTCTGTAGGACTTTTAACATGAATGAGTGCTAGACTTTGTCTAAAGCTTTCTCTACATCAATTGAGATGATTATGTGGTTTTTAGATTTCAGTCTATTATTATAGTATATTACATTTATAGATTTTCGAATATTGAACCATCCTTGCATCCCTGAGATGAATCCTACCTGGTCATGGTTTATGATCTTCTTGACGATTTTCTGTGTTCTAGTTGCTAGGATCTTATTGAGTATTTTTGCATCTATGTTCATGAGGGAAATTGGCCTGTAGTTCTCCTTTTTGGTTGTGTCTTTTCCTGGTTTTGGAATCAGTATTATACTTCCCTCCAGAAATGATTTTTGGAGGACTGCTTCCTTTTCAATTTCATTGAAGAGTTTGAGGAGTGTAGGAATTATATTTTCTATAAGTTTCTTGTAGAATTCAGCTATGAATCCACCCGGACCTGGACTTTTCTTTGTCGGTAGGCTTTTTATAATGTTTCATGTTTTGTTGCCTGTTATTGGCTTATTGAGAGTTGTTATATCTTCTTGAGTCAGTTTTGGTAATTTGTACCCTTTTGAGGAATCTGTCCATTTCTTCCATGTCTTCTATTCTGTGAGCATAAAGATTCTCAAAGTAGCTATTGATAATCTTCTGAATTTCCACTGGGTCTCTGGTGATTTCACCCTTTTCATTCCTTATTGCATGTACAATAATTTTCTCTTGCCTCTTTTTGATGAGGTTGGCTAGAGGCTTATCAACTTTACTTAGTTTTTCAAAGAACCAACTTTTTGATTTGTGGATTCTTTGAACTCTTCTCTTCATCTCAATTGAATTAATTTCTGCTCTAATCTTTATGATTTCTTCCTGTCTTTGTGCTCTAGGTTTCCTTTGTTCTTCTTTTTCTAGTTGTCAGAGGTGCAACATTAGGGTGTTTATTTGTTCCTGTTCTGTTTTCCTAATGTGTGAGTTCATAGCTATGATTTTCCCTCTAAGAACTGCTTTCATCACATCCCATGAATTCCAGTAAGTTGTGCTTGAATTTTCATTGAATTGTAGATATTGCTGAATTTCTTGTTGAATTTCTTCTGTGACCCATTAATTGCTGAGTAGGGTGTTGTTCAGTTTCCATGAATTTAGTGGCTTTTTCTGGGGTTTTTTTTGTCATTTATTTCCAGTCTCACTGCACTGTGGTCAGATAATATGCATGGGATAATTTCTGTTTTCTTACATATACTTACACATGACCTCTGGACTAGTATGCGGTCTATTTTGGAAAATGACCATGTGCAGCTGAAAAAAAATGTGTATCCAGCTGTGGTTGGGTGTAACACTCTGTATATGTCCACTGACTCCATTTGTTCCAAGCTCTGGTTCCGTTCTGCTACTTCCTTGCTAAGTTTTTGTCTAGCTGATCTATCTTTTTGAGATAAGGGGGGTGTTAAGGTCTCCTGCTAAGATTGTGCTCTTACACATTAGGTTTTTCTCATCCATTAAGATTTGTCTTACATAGTTGGGTGCTCCTGTGTTTGGTGCATAGATATTTATGAGTGTTATATCTTCCTGTTGAATTTTTCCCCTGATCAATATATAGTGGCTTTCTTTGTGTCATTTGATCATTCTTGGTTTGAAGTTGAGACTGTCTGAGAACAGAATTGCTACTCCTGCTTTTTTTGGAGGTGCTGGGGTATGGAGTATTGTTTTCCACTCTTTGACTTTGAGCTGTGAATGTCCTTTTGAGTTAAGTGTGTTTCCTGTATACAGGATATTGTTGGGTTTTGTTTCCTAATCCACTGTGCCAATTCATTTCTCTTAATTGAAGAATTGAGTCCATTTACATTGATGGTTATAATTCAAATGTGCTGACTTTTGTTTGCCATGATATTTACCTGGTGTTGTTTACTCCTTTGTAACTTGTGTTTAATTGTCTGTCCTGTTTAGTGGGTTCCTTCCATTCTCATTCATGGAGTTCTGGTCAGTGTGATCTCTCTTTAGAACATCTTTCAGCAGCCTGTGAAGGGATGGCTTTGTCATCATGAAATTCTTTAGTTGTTCTTTGTCGTGGAAGTATTTCACTTCTCCATCAAACTTGAAAGAGAGTTTTGCAGGTTATAATAGTCTGGGTTGGAGTTTGTTTTGTTGTTGGACTTGAAGTACTCTGCTCCATGCTCTCCTTGCTTTCATGGTTTGTGTAGAGAAGTGGGCTGTAATTCTGATGGGTTTTCCTTTGAATGTGAGCTGCTTCTTCTCTCTAGCAGCTTTCAGTATATTATTTTTGTGCTGGATTTCTGGGATCTTAACTATTATATGTCTTGGTGTGTTTTTACTTGGGTTGAAGTTGTTTGGTGTTCTATATGCTTTGGTTACCTGAATGTTGGATTGTTTCCTCATATTTGGGAAGTTTTCTGCGATTACTTCTCCCCAAATTCTTTTTATGTCATTTGTATTGACTCCTTCATTCTCGTTGATACCAATTATTCTCACATTGTTCATCCTGGCATCATCTTGCAAATGATGGATTATTTTTTCCTGCATTCTCATTGTTTTTTAAGAGATCTTTTCGCACCTTTTGACTAGCTGCACCAGCATCTTCAAGATCTGAAACTCTGTCTTCGCTTTCACTCAAACGGTTTTGTAGACTTGTGATTGATATTTTTAGTTCTTCTATATCTCTTTGACTCTGTTTCATGCGTTCTATATCTTTTCTGTATTGCTCATTCAAGGAATCCATCATATTTCTGATCTCCTCAATTTTTTATCCATGTCTTCTTTAGAGGTAGTTATTAATTCTTTTTCTGCAGAGTTTCTTCCAAGTTGGGTTTCCTCTGTATATTTCCGGACTTGTTTCTGTATTTCAGATGCTATGATTTCAAAGAATTCTTTTTTTTTCAAAGAATTCTTTTTTGATTTCAGAAATTATTTCTGCTTTGAGTTCCTCATGATCTTTCTGCTGTTGTTTCTTTGCTTCAGACACTGTTAATTCATATATTTCAGCTGGACTAGTGCTATTTGCACTTGTTCTGGGTGAGCATTGGTTTTCCCTCTGATTTTTCTGCATTTGATTCTTTATTTCAGATGCTATGTATTTACATATTTCTTTTTTCATTTCAGGAATTAATTCTCTTCTAAGTTCCTCTTGTTCCTTTGCTCCTGTATCTGTTAATTCAATCATTTCAGCCGAGCTAGTGTCCTCTGCAACTTGCTGGTGGACTGGAGGCCTGAGATTGCATTTTTCTCCTTGTCTTTGTCATTTTGTATAGCACTGACCTCTGGGGCTCTCACTCACAGGCCGAGCTATGCTGGGACTTGGGCCACAAAGTGGGACCTGGGACTGCTGGGAACTATCTCTCTGGCTTGGCGGGCCTGGGGCTCTCACTCACAGGCCGAGCTGCTCTGGGACTTTGAGAATGAGAAATTTTAATATGTGGTAGTCTCCTGCTCCTACCTCAGAAGACTCAGGCTCTTCTCAGCCAATCCCTCCCTCGTATGCAAATCTTATTCTGAGTACTGAAATGTCAGCCAGTCACAGCTCTAGTTTTATGCCACCTAAATCTTGTCTTAGATTCCACTTAATCTGAAATTCAGCTATCCAGGTTCCAGGCCCTATGCGTTCTCTGGGCGTTGGGGTTGGAGACAGGGAGATGGGCTGCTCAGCCTGGGAAGGAGCTGTCCACTGGGCACCATCCAACGAGCAGGAAAGGATTGGTCATGTAGCCCTGATAG
>PVKA01043177.1:0-16917 GCA_004027165.1 Ctenomys sociabilis | reverse complement strand
ATTTGTGGATTTTCTTTCTTGTAACCAGTTTCTGCCAAATATTGCAGCAGAGCCTTTGTGTCTTCCCAGTATGCAGCTTGAGAATCATTAACCAGAAGTGCTTTTGCAAAGAAGAAATAAATTTTTGAACCACTGGAAGGTTAAATCCAGACCAGCTGCAAAATTGGGCTGGCTGAAAGGAGCCAATAAAAGGCAGAAGAAGGTGTTTTTAGGTCTGCAGGCGTACCTGCAGGCTACAGGCTGCACAAGATTGAGGCAATGCATACCGAGGCCAATGCTATGATATCCTGCCTAGCTTTACAGATAGCAGATATATATTTTAGCAGTTTGACAGTCTACACTGTTTGCTCAGGGGACCATCACAGAGCTGGAAGGGCAGAGAAACCTTGCAGGACAGGTGTTGTTGGCTCAGTGAAACCCGCAACACCTTGGATTAGAGCCTCCTCTCAAGTAGTGGAGGGCCCTTAGCCCTCATGGCAACGAGTCCAGCTGGCTTTTTGTTTCATAATCTTCCCTGTTGAAGGGGCTATGGGAGCAACTCACAAGTAGCGGAAGGCATCTTTTGAATCTAGAACAGTGCAAAAAAGGAGTATGGGTTGGGAAGCGCAGAGTACAAGGTGATGTTTGCATTGTTGATGGCAGGGAGATCTTACCCAAGGGGATTAACATCTGTCAGGCTGATGTGTGGGTTGATGCCTGTTTGTGCTTCCCATGACCTCTCCCAGCGATGGGGGTGGGATCAAGGTGAGGCGACATGGTTGATTGCCAGGTGGTGGAGAGATGAGTGCTTTTTATTTTCTTTCTTTCTTTCTTTCTTTTTTTTTTTTTTTTTGGTGGAACTGGGGATTGAACTCAGGCCCTTGCACTTGCCAGAGAAGCGCTTATTCCACTGAGCTGTCTACCAGCCCAGAGAGATGAGTCTTGATACCTCTGCGAGGAGAATTTTACAAACCAGGATTGTGGGGGTTTTGTCTCTGAAAGTTGAAAGTGCAAGGTTAGATGAGAGGGAGGCTAACTGCCTTGGTAGAAGGGTGTGTCCTCCCAGCTGTAAATTTGTGCCTGTCAAAAGGGATGAGAAGGAAGAGTTCGCTGCTGATGGTAACTTTTTGACAAAAGGAACTTTTGAAGGAAGACAGTTCTGTTCCATTGTCTACCATGAAAGTTATAGGCTTGCCCCAACTTTTGCAATTCCCATGGACTCTCAGAGGCCCAACTTGTTAGAGCTCATATGTCCTATCTAGTCAGGCCTGATAGGGTGCAATTCATTGATTGGGGTTGACAGTCCAATTGTCCTCAGACAATCTGTGGGACTCAGAAGGGATTGTTGATGGTCATTTGGGGTGGGTATTAGATGATGTCATCTGGCCAGGATAGGTGTATGAGCAGCATGCTCTGGAGGGAGGGCCTCTGTGACCAAATACAGGCAATGGCTAGCTGGAACCAGCTCAAATGGCTGGAAGTAGATGAGCCAGGAGCAGGGCGTGGAGCTACGGGTATTGGTGGTGTCTGTGGCAGCCAATGCATGTGCCACGGCAGCATTCTCAGGAAGAGTGGGCCTTCTTGTCCTTTTTTCTTTAAAGTGCAAGGAGTGGTTTGATTTTATTTTTAAATTCACGAAAGCCCTTTTTCCTGCAGTCAAGGAACTGTGGGTTTTAACTAATTAGTTCCCACCCTATCTCCCTACAGTGTATATTGGGTACCCTTGAACTATGGCACAACAGACAAGGAATGGGTGTCCCTAAGAGACAGAGACCATTCAGATGCCTGCTTGGCTGTACCTCTTGAGGGACTTAGTTGTGATTTAGGTAAGGAGGGTGCAAGGCCTCCATTATGCCATATGTTGATCACCTCGAAACCACAGGTGAGGGCCAGATCAGCCATGGAGACTGGTGAGTGCTCTCCTGGGGTATAGACAGAGCAGCCTTTTGTTCCAGTATCCATTCCATTCACTCTCATTCATTCAGTAGGCACTAACAGCTTAAACATTCCAATCCCCCTTCCTGGAGGGTCCCCTTAACCAAAAAGAAATGATTGTACTTTTCTTCTACTCAAACTGAGCAGGACTTTCAGAGTGACTAACTGGGTTGCCCCTGGGGGTCTTACTGGAATCACACAGACTGGCAGGTAGTCAGACAGACAGGCAGGCAGATAGACAGACTGTCCTCCTTCTTTTGGAATCCAATGTGAACCACTTGGGCAGGGAGCCAGGAATCGATACCTCCAAGGGGACTCAAGAAATCTCAAGTGTATGTCTTCCTGTCCAGGGCCTAGAGATGTCCTTGTTCCCTCTGTGAGGGCCATAACCATGACCAGAGGTCAGAAAGTCATTTTTTCCAGCCAGCACACCCAATGCAATAGCAAGCAGACCCACCTAAAGCACACCCAGACTTTGGAGGCACATTTATTTATATCCACAAGCACTATTTGGAATTATGCCGATTACGCCAAAAATGCCAGGTCTAGATCCCTGGTGGTGTAGGACTTATACGAGATAAGCAAGCATAAAGTATGGAGACACAATGGCTAGTTATATGGGGATTGGTTTATGTAATGTGTATCATAATAACCGGCTGTGCATCACAGCAAGCAGCCATTTCTAAGGCATAAGAGCAACAGGAACTGGCATGGGAACTATTACCTGGACAAGTAACAAAGTGAAGTATACTGGCTCGGGGGGGGCAGGGCACATTTTTTGTTATACTACTTTTCAGACAAGATCGGGGGTGGTATGGCCTCAGACTACACTATATTGCAAATAAGATTAAAAATAATAACATAAGCGCATTTTTTGTTTCAGTATAATTTTAGCTTAGCCCACAAGTTTTAATATTTTTTTTGCTATTATTTAGTTCACAACATTTTTACTTGTTGTATGGTCCACAGACTTTTAGAAATATGTTGCATAATTTTTTAATATTTGGGAGATTTTCTAGCCTTCTTTCTGGTTTTTTTTTTTTTTTTTTTTGTCTTTTTGAGACAGGGTCTCACTATGCAGTTCAGGCTGGACTTAAGCTCACTTTGTAGCTCAGGCTGGTCTTGAACTCACAACAATACTCCTGCCTTAGCCTCCCAAGTGCTGGGATTACAGGCTTGCACCACCACGCCTGACTTTAGCCTTCTTTCTGTATCTTAATTTCACAGTAGTTAGAAAACATACTCAAAGTGGTTTCAAATATATATAGACACTACTTATACATAAAGATGACATTTCAAACAAGTTGGAGAACACAGATGTCTGACAACTCAGTGGAGACCTTAAATAAATCATTTGTCTACTTCATTCCATGTATCAAAGGAATTTCCAGGTGGAGCTCAGATATGAACATCAAAACGAAACCTATGCTGTGGGCTTTGAAAGAAGTCATATGAAAATTCATCTTACAAGCCGGGCGTGATGGCGCACGCCTGTAATCCCAGCACTTGGGAGGCTGAGGCAGGAGGATTGTTGTGAGTTCGAGACCAGCCTGAGCTACAAAGTGAGCTTAAGGCCAGCCTGAACTGCACAGTGAGACCCTGTCTCAAAAAGACAAAAAAAAAAAAAAAAGAAAAGAAAAGAAAAGAAAATTCATCTTACAGTGTTGAGCTGAAGGGTCTTCATGATGAAACTTCCACCAGTGGCACGTTCTCAGTCCCATCCTCAGGTAGCTCCACTGTGTTGGCCAGCCTCCAGACTTGGGCCTGAACCTGAAGGGTATCATTCGTATATTTGTGACATGAGACAGAATGCTGAGCTGCTTTGCTTTATCTCCCAATGATGCTAGGCTGGATCAGACAGGCTTGCTTCTCCTGACATCTATGAAGCCATCAGCCCAAAACGGAATTAGCTAGGAGCTCTTAATTAGTTAGGGTTTTGTCTAAGAAACCTTTGGTAAGTTCTGAAGTTAGAATATAGGAACATTCAGAGTCCAGTGTAGGTGGCCTGGGCATAATCTCATGTACAGAGGGACTATGGCAATTGCAAATTGAAATTGATCTGTATATATTCTGTTGGGAGTCTAAAGGGAAACATGTAGAGTTTCAAAAAGACTTTCTGAGTGAATTTCTGATCCAGCATCTTGGTTTTAAACCTTGAAGCACAAATAAATCAAATCAGTGTGTATATATATATATATATATTTTTTTTTTTTTTTTTTTTTTTTGAGACAGGGTCTCACTATGCAGTTCAGGCTGGCCTTAAGCTCATTTTGTAGCTCAGGCTGGTCTCGAACTCACAACAATCCTCCTGCCTCAGCCTCCCTTCGAGTGCTGGGATTACAGGGATTACAGGCCTGTGCCACCACGCCCGGCTCAAATCAGTATATATTAAAAGAAAGCCATAACAAGTATTAGTAGGAAAAAATATTAGAATAACACAGGAAAAATTCTTTTACAGTCTCAGGCTAGGGAACCAATCTTAACTCATGAATTTTATTTTATTTTATTTTTTTTTTTTGGTCTTTTTTTTTTTTTTCTGTCTTTTTGAGACAGGGTCTCGCTATGCAGTTCAGGCTGGCTTTAAGCTCACTTTGTAGCTCAGGCTGGTCTCGAACTCACAACAATCTTCCTGTCTCAGCCTCCCGAGTGCTGGGATTACAGGCATGCACCACCACGCCCGGCTTTTTTTGGTCTTTTTGAGACAGGGTCTCACTATGTAGCTCAGGCTGGTCTTGAACTCACAATAATCCTCCTGCCTCAGCCTCCCAAGTGCTGGGATTATAGGCCTGCGCTACTACACCCGGCTTAACTCATGAATTTTAAAAGATCAACAAATTTATTTATTTATTTATTTTTGTGGTACTGAGGATTGAACTCAGGACCCTGTGCTTGCCAGGCAAGCGCTTATTCTACTGCGCTATCTCCTTGGGCTCAAGATTGACAAATTTAGCAAATATAAGATACTCGAGTTCTGCATGGCCTGAACCACTATGAACTGGCTCTCAGAGGCTAGATGTAGAGAAAAGCACGGAAGGGAGCATAGGTAGAAACTCAGAGTTTAGGAGGCCAGACAGGGTTTAGGAAGCAGGTCCTAGAACATTTTTTTTTTTTTTTTTTTTTGGTGGAACCAGGGATTGAACTCTGGCCCTTGAGCTTGCCAGGGAAGCACTTATTCCGCTGAGCCATCTCCTTGGCCCCTCCTAGAACATTTTGACTAATAACTGGGTCCTGAATGATCAGCAAGTCTTGCATGGAGAGTGAGGGAACAGGACGAGTTTTTCTAAAAGCATTTGTCTGTCGACAAGATAGTTCAGTGAACTAAGTGTCTGCCTGGAAAGTTTAGGGACTGGGGTTCAATCAATAGCACCACATGCTGCACTGGCCCTGCCCCGAGACATGCTGAGCCAGCCACCAAGACCTGGCGGCATGTTGCATGCCTGTAATCCCAGCTCTGGGGAGGCTGAGACAGGAGGATCACTATGAGTCTGAGCTATGTAGTGAGACTCTTTACCAAATACATAAACAGCATTTGCCCTCAATTTTCTGAGAGATTTAGGGCATGTAACTCAGTTTTCTTGGCTTGGACAAGGACCCTCTTCTAATGTGTGAGTTATAGATGAGAAAACACTTCCATACAGGACATGTCAGGGGTAGTCAAGAGACTCCAGGCTCCAACTAGATGCAGCATCACCACTTAACTAGTTCTGTGACCATGAACACATCACTAAAGCTGAATGGGGACCAATTGCTCAGCTACCAAAAAGGATGTGGAGAGAAGAAATGTAGTCCTTAGAAGAAAAACCTCAGGAGCCAGACTTCCTAGATTCAAATCTTGCCCCTTATTAGCATTCTGCCTCAATAGTCACATTTATAAAACAGGAGTGAGGGGTCGGAGAGATAGCTCAGTAGAATAAATGCTTGAGTTCAATCCTTGGTTCCACCAAAGAAAACAAAAAGAAACAAGAATGAGGATAACAGTACCTCCATTATAGAGAGCCCTTCCTGGTCATCATCTTGGTCCAGGAAGTTTATATTTGTAATCCCATGAATAAATTACTGGAAACCCATCAAGTTAATTTCAATCTGCTACTTCCAGTGCAACCCATGGCAAGAATAAAGACACTAAATCACATTTATACTTATGAGGAGTCAAGGGCTTCTAAGTCCAGCCATGGTGATGCCTATCTAGAATAAACACTTTGACCCATGGCTGACCCCGGATTTTATTCAGTCATAAAGGAGTGGCTTGAGGATGAAGGACTGAGAATGGCAGGAAGTAGGTGAGTACTGTGAGCTTGGCTAGGTAGGAGGCCTATACTTACCTCTGAAATATGCAGAGTTATCTACATTATACAATTGAGATAGTATCTAATGTTTTGGGGTCCAGTGCTTCAGCTCTGATGTGTAATCTTTCAAGTCCCAGGAAGTCATAGCCTCTATCTCGAGGCTTGGTCCCAGCCGATAGCATGGAGCATTAGTTCTTCATCCTGTTTCATATTAAAGAGCAACAGGTGGAGGTTACTGAGGAAACGTGTGCATTCTTCAAAGTCTACCACCAGCACCTAGGCTAGACCAATATGCATTGCTTAAGGCCAACTGAAGCGATAAGGAAAAGTCCCAGCTAGCTCTGTACACATCCATACATGAAAGTAGGATCAGGTACAGCCAATATTAAATTACCTATAACTTTTTTTTTTGTTTTGTTTTCTGAGACAGGGTCTTGCCAAGTAGTCCAGGCTAGCCTCAAACTCACTATGTAGTCCAGGTTGGCCTCAAACTCTAAGTAATCAATCTTCTTGCTTCAACCTTTGAGTACTGCAACTACAGGCATGTGCCACTATATCCAGTGGCACAACATTAATACATATTAAGCACTTAGAAAACTCCCTGGCTCATAGTAGCATTCTCTGTTAGCTGTAAGAAGAGTAATTAGCAGCCAGGTGTGGATCTAGAATTCTAGCACTTGGGAGGCTGAGACAGGAGGATCATTGTGAGCTCGAGGCCACCCTGAACTACACAGCGAGTCCTGTTTCTAAAAAATACAGAGGGTAAGAGAGAAAAGCAATTGAAAGATTTTTGTGTGTGTGTAGAATTGGGGATTAAACTCAGGCCCTTGTGCTTGCCAGGTAAGCACTTATTCTACTGAGCCATCTCCCCAGTCCAACTGAAAGTATTAATGATTACTATTACTGATGTTGATTGTGGAGAAGAACAACTCTTATGCCAGAGGGTACATGCCTTCATTTAGAACTAAAGATGATATCTTAGATCCTGAAATAGATGCTTGGAAATCTCTTTCCTTCTGAATTTTGAGCTCAGAGTTGGGAAGAACATTAGAAATAATCGATGAGAGAGGGCATTTAGCCTTTTTGAAGACTTTAGAAAGTGGGACATCCCAGCTTTCAAGGAAGCCTGCTGTTCCCCTGCTGGACTTTCTAGTCAAAAGGCTGAACCCAAACTGAGCTGAAATCTGCCTGCTTGCCACTTCCACCTAACGATCCAACTCCTGCCCTTGCAGCTATGGAACAAATGGAACAAACCTGCTCCTGCCAGCCCTTGAAAACTCTTCCTACAGCTTCCTTCACTTGCTGCCTAGGAACTAAACCCCATTGACTTCTGCAGGGTGATAGGATTTTCAGACACTCTATATCAGTCACCCTGTATCCTCTGTGGAACCTCAATTCAACATTCCCATTGAAAGCTGGCACCCAGGTGGATGTGTGGGTCTGGGATATCCTAGGCATGAGTGATGGACGGATGAATGAATGAATGAGTCTAGTTAACACCATAATGTATTAGAGCTATCATCAACCTATGTTTTTATTAACAAAATTACAGCTATATTTGATCATCTAAAAGGGATTTCTGGCTTACTGGTTTGAGGGGTCAGGCTGGCCTCCCCAGAACTCCCCCACCTAGAAAGGCTGTAGAACCTACTGGTTGATCCCCAAAAAGCCTGTGAAATGGAAGTTGGCACAATAGAAAAGGTATAATCAAAAACATACTCTCACCATGCAAAGAAAGAAGCTTGTCAAGGTTGGGCATGATGGTACTCACTTGTAATCCTAGCTACTTGGAAGGCTGATGCAGGAGGATCACACATTTGAGGACAGCCAGAGCAATTTATTGAGACCTGGAATAAAAAATAGTCTGGGGATACAGCACGTGACAAGCATTACTAGGTTCAGTCCCCAGTACCACAGAAACAAAGAGAAAGGAAGCAATGCAGAAAGAAAGAAAGGAGCAGTTTTTCAGGGGCCCACTCAAAAGCCCCATTTTGCCTGGTACAGGAGGGCTGAATTGGCTAGTGCAGTTCTGGGCATGGGGCCTCCCTGGGCCCTGCAAGCAGGCAAGGCCACCCTGGGGTGCAATTGGTTCCATCCTAGGGCCATGGGCCACCCCAGAGTGACTCAGCAAGAAAGATGTATAAGAAGGAGTTAAGAAAGGCTTCCTGGCCGCCCTGCCCCACTTCCTTGGAGAAGTCCCAGTCTTCGTGGAGCTATGATCTTCGCTGTGGAGTCTCTTCCCCGTCAGTGTAGAAGGAAGAGACCTGATGGACCGACGCTGTAGCTGCTGCTCCTCCTCTGCTCTTCATTGTTTTCTGCCTTGTAGCCTCCTTGTAGCCAGCAGAGTATAAACTGAAACCTCCACAAACTGTGAGCTAAATAAACCTTTCCTTCCTTCATTTTGAGTGTAGGGTATTTGTTCCAGCAACAAGTAAAAAGTAACTAAGACAGTTTCTTACAACTACATGTGGACTGACAATGCTATAAAAAGAAGGGGGCAGGAAACTTAAAAAGCAGAAAGTTACTGAAAGTTGAGCCAGTTCGCAAAGCTCTAATTTGTGAGTTCAATGGCACAAATCTTCAGGAGACAAACTCCTCTAAAACTTTCCATGGGTTTATGGGATGTGGGAGAACTCGGCCATCTCCTCATCCCCTCACTTAGCTGGATTCGACCTCACCCACTCAAACCTCTGGAGAAGTCACTGAAAATCCAGTCAACTTCCAACATTGCCAGACCAAAGGTTCCCATTTTCCTGCTTAATCAACTCAGCCTCAAAATGTAAGCATTAGAATCGCTAAGGCATTAACAGCATGACAGATACTCTCTTTTTTTTTTGTACAGGGTCTCACTATGCAGCCCACATTCATAGTGATTCTCCTGCTTTCTGCCTCCCTACTGCTGGGATTACAGGCAGACAGATACTCTTTCACAACACAAAATCTTTCAGACAGTTGCATTTTTTTATGCTGGAAAAACAAACTCTGGTTTTTGTGCTTCACTGAAAGAACTTGTGAAAGAAGTCACTAAACCTTGTCAAAGGAGACAAAACTCAGTCACAGGGTACCCTGTTGGGTTCTGACTTCGAGGTGACTACCAAGACAAGACCCTCCAGGCACCTCACAGGCTGGGGACGTGAGAGAAGTCACTCCAGTGACTGTATCCCTCTGGCCTCAGGTTCCTCTCTGCTGGATTGCTCTTCCTCTGAATGGCCCTTGGGGTCAGGGTGTGAGATAGAGCGCCAGACAGAGCCACAGGCAGGTTCTGCCTTCTGGCCCTGTCTGGCCTCTCCCAGAGCACCTTGCCAAGAACCACATCATCTTATGTTCCTGTGACCCCATCTTCCAAGCACAGAGCTCCATCCTAGAGTCTTAGGAAGTGGATAAGCCAAGATGAGCCTGCCCAACCCAGTAAATACAGTACAGAGGTTGGGGACTGTAAAATCAACAGACGGTATGTGGGCCATGGAGTGATTTGAAAATTAAGTTATTTTCCTTACCTTCCCTCATCAGCCTTGATCAGCTCATCAACTTGCTATCAGAAATCTGCTTTCTCCAGAGTCCCTTAGGTGCCATTCATCATTCCTTTTCTCCTTAGAATACCTACATCCAGTGTCTCAAAGACACAGGCCTAGCCAGTACTTTGTTTTTTAACTTTTGTGTGTGCGTGTGTGTGTGTGTGTGTGTTAAGAATCCAATCCAGTACCTGAAGCATGCTAGGCAAATGTTCTACCATTGAGCTATACCTCCATCCCCTAACTTTCTCTTTTAGAATAGCTGTAGAGTTATAGAAAAGCTGTAAGGACAGTACAGAGCCCCCATATGGCCCTCACTAAATTTTCATTTGTTTATGTTTTGGGTACCAGAACCAGAGGTAAGGACCTTGCACTTGCCAGGCAAGTTATATCCTCAGCCTCTCAATTTCACATCTTAAATTACTACATTAATATTTGTCACAACTCAACATCTAACACCAGTATAGTATTAACTAAACAATTAATTTTCCCCTAACATCCTTTTCCAGCATCCATCCCTCCAGGTACTACAGTGCATTTCATCTGCCTATCTTCTTAGGCTAGGATACTTTCCTTGGTTTTGATGACCTTGAAAACTGGAGTTCTTTCTGGTCAAGTATTTGTAGACTGTGCCTCCCTTCTTGAAGTTAATCTGAGGGGATTAAGAAAGTCCATGGCAGTTTGCTGGCCTTTTTATTTTTGCAAAGTCCGGGATTGAACTCAGGCTCTTGCGCTTGTCAGGGAAGCGCTTATTCTACTGACTATCTCCCCAACCCCTCTGCAGCAGTTTGAATTGCAGTGGCCTCGCTGCTTGTGGAACGGTTCACTGCCTGCGTGCTTGCACTTCAGTGGAATCATAAATGGCTGGCGAGAAGGCGGGGAAGGCCTCCGGATTCCCGCTCCCAGAGGGCCAGCCTGCAGTTCCCTGTGGGCTGCATCCACCAACACCTTAAGTCCAGGACAACCAGCCACGGTGGGCTTACGGGCGCCAGGCCGCGGTGTACAGCGGGGCCATCCTGGTGCACCTCACAGTGGAGGTGCTGGAGCTGGCAGGAAATGCATCCAGAGACCTGAAGCTAATTCCCCTCAACACTTGCAACTTGCCGTTTGTGGGAATGAAGAATTGGACTCTCTCATCAAAGCTACAATTGGGGGAGGTGGTATCATCCCACATATCTACAAGTCTCTGACTGGGAAGAAAGGACAACCGAAAACTATAAAGGATGCCTGGATTCCTTACTATCTCAGGACTCTTAACAGCTGTCCAGTGTTGGTGATTCCAGTGGACTGGTATTTCTGTGAAAAACACAATTTTGCCTTTTTGTAATTCTTTTTGAGCATGGTGAAAGCTTAATTATCTTTCCAACCAACCAACCAAATGTCTTCATTGGAGTCTTAACCGTATTTAAGTGTTACTGTGGCTTCAAAGAAGCTATTGACTCTCAAGTAGTGGGTTTTGATTGAGTTGACTTTTTAAAACTGGATTTTAATTTGATGCAGAAGTGACAGTAACAAACATTTGGTTTTGTGCAGATATTATTTCCACTCTGGTGGATAAGTTTAGTAAAGGTCACCCCCTCTCTCAAAAAAAGGAAAGTCCACAAAGGTGATGTGGTGCTCTGGCCCATCCTATCCTGAGCAGCCAGTCAACACGCTCAGCACGCATGGGGCTTACCTCCAGCAGCCAGCTGGGCAACCTCTGCCAGGCTTCTCCACTGGTGCTCCTTTCTCCCAGGACACCTCTTTGTGCCACAGCCTTTCACACTTTGGAACCAGGTTATTAGGCACAGCCCATCCTCTAGCAGGATGTTAGGATCGTTTTTGGAGAATATCTGCATAAATTATTTGGAATTATCCATAAGAGAGATTGTCTCTTCCCTCACATTTATTTTCTCCCACATTTATTATTTGTTCAAAACTTTCTTTGTAGGGCCAGCCAAATAGCTCAGTGGATTTAAGCTCTTACAAGCAGGAATGGATGGGGGTTCAATCCCCTGCAATGCCAGCCCCATCCCTGGGGTGGGACTGGGCATGGTGGTGTGCGCCTGTAATTCCCAGCTCTTGGGAAGCTGTAAACAGGCAGATCACTAGGAGTCTGATCTAGTAGTGAGACCCTGAACACCCTGTAGACCATTCCCTAAAATACAGAAACAAAAAAATTGGGGTATTTATTTTGGGTATTTATGCTGTATACTCTACTCTTTATTTTGTTGTGCAAATTGTTCTGGCCTTGGCTCCTGCTGGTACCTTCAGATAGGGCCCTCTGTCGCTGTGACCTACCCAGGTCCTTTTGATCCTTAAGCACTTCCTTACTCTCTGACACTGCAAGGTGATCCAGGCGCATCTTGAGCATTTCCTGCCCTCACTTCAGCCATTTGTTCAAAGAGTGGATTGGCTGGTTCAGGTCTGTCTTTTCCAATAGGCGTGCAGGCAGTCCTACAGGAGGAAGAAACCCAGCCTCAATTATCTGGCTCAAACAGGTCATTTGCAACCAGCTTTAAAGCTAGTTGATGTTTTGTTGCTCAATTTTGGTGTCTGTAGTTGGAGTAACTATGTCCTTAGCTTCAGGACCACCACTCCTTCTCTCAAATGGTTTAGTTTGCTGGAAGCCACTTTCTCACTCCACTGACTGAAATGCAGGCCCGCCCCCAAGTGAGTCAGGCTGGAGCTGGGAGGGAGAGTCAGAGGCCCTCCTCAGGCAAGGGCTCTGCCCTGCCTGCCTGGAAAACTGCTATATAACTATAGCTAAGTAACTAGCTAGCACACACACACACACACACACACACACACACACACACCCCAAAAAAGGAGGTGGCTACAGAGAGAAGGCACGAAGACAACCTCCCCCCTACACACACCCCTAGAGTCCCCGTTCAAAGGGGAAGCAAGGGGGAGGCACTTGGGCAATCCAGAAATGCAGGTCTGAGCTAGCCTAGGGTTTTAGCAAAGGAGGATTGAGTTCTGAACAGGACCAATTAAAACCTTTAAAAGTAATTGTTCCACTGCCTTTCAAAGCTGAGCACTCCCCCCCTCCCCCATCATTTAAAATTAAACTTTTCCTCCGGCCCATTACAGAAACGCTAAAGCTGTGGTTGCTCCTGGGGGACAGTGGGAGGTGATCCAGACACTTGCTTGTCACGACGTGATCACCGAGGGCTTTGTGCCCCCAGCCCCACCCCAGAGCTGAGGGGACGGGAAAGGAGCCAGACAGGTTGCCGGAGCACATGACCAGGTTGTAAAGCTTCAAGCCTGCACCACCCCAGGGTGTCCACTTACTCAGCCTCTGGAGCCGTGGTAGACGGGTGGGCGGGGCCTCCTAGGACAGGGTCATAAACGGTTTATGGCTCCCCGAAATGTGACACATCAAGTTGACCTCACCTGTTCACCTTCACTCTGTTCTCCCTCTATCAGGAGTCCCTCTTCTGGCTTCCTCAGCGCCCCACCCCCGGCCTGTCCCATCCCTTGGGGTGGGTTGGGACAAAGGTTCCGAAGTACTGTGGAAAATGTTCGCAGTGAAGGTTTCCTCCTGGCCGTGGGGCGTTTCATAATTAATGCGGCCATCCAGACCGTGAAGGTTATCGTGACCTTGTCTGAGCGATAAATATAACTGGAGTTAAGCATACAGCACACCATTCAGAAAAGCAAGTTGCTTTCATCTTTGTTTACTCGCATCATCTCTGTTTTGCATCCTCGTGGCATTAGAGCAATTTAAGGGAGGAAAAACAAGCCTTTGGTCTTCCAATCCGATGGGCAGCTCGCTCCTGGCTCTTCGCGCATCGCATCTACCTTGCTCCAACAGGCAGCGAGGGCGCGCAAGCCCCCGTCACTCAGCCAGGTGGTGGCAGGGCTGTGACAACGGGCCCTCTAGACGACTCTGCGTCCAGGCTCTTCCCATAATGGAAGGCTTCTCGCCATTAAAAGTTATTTTGGGGATTCCACATACCCACTATCCCCACCCCCCTCGAAGTGGAAAATTTATGTAAACTAGTCAAAATAAAGCAACAGTTTCTTAGTAAGTACGTTTGGAGTCACACGCCGGAGAAGCCCAGTTCAGTCAGGCGAGGGATGGATACTTAAATGTTTCAGTGTTCTCCATACAGCTAGACTATTTTTAAAAACTTAAGCACGTACTCAAGTCCCGCAGTGCACACCCGCGTATGGGAACCCTGCAGGTCCCGCCCGGGTGAAGCGCAGCGTGATCCAGGCCCCCGCGACAGCCTTCGCCGCGCGGCCCGGCCCCGGAGGCCCGGCCGTGGGGGAGGGGCGCCGGGAGCCGGCCGTGCCCGGGCTGGCCGCGAGGTCTGGTCAGGGCGCCGGGGAGGAGGGGCGCGTGCTTCTCGGGGCGTCTGGAGGAGGCACAGCTGCACGGGGAGGGGGACTGGGGATTCACCTGGAGGGTTTAGGGGAGGCGGGGTGGGGACCCGGGCCGAGAAGGCCAGCTCGATCCTCCTTTAAAGCAGCTTCGAGGAACCTGCTGCGACGCGGGGCGGAGGGCTGCGAGGGCACTTCCGTCCCTCATGGGGCCGCGAGGGTCGGAGGGCGAAAGGCCCGCGTGGTGCCAGACGCCTGGGCGCGCGGCGGGTGATTCAGCCGCGAGGCGGCTCTGGCGGCCCAAGGCCGGGGAGGGGCGGGGGCGCGGCGCGCGCTCGGGCCTGGGGGAGGGGCGGCGGGAGCGCGCGCAGCGCAGGCGCCGGCGGGGACGCGGGCCCGACCGTGCTGAGCCTGCCCGGCGCCGCGCTCCGAGGGTTCGCGCCGCCTCCCGGGGCGCCGGCCGCGCGGGTGGCGCAGGTAGAGGCTGGGGCGGGCGCGGAGCTCCCGCAGGGCTCAGGTTCCAGCTACCCGGCGCGCCCGGGGCACGGCGGGGAGCGGAGGAGGAGGACGGAGCGCGGCGTGGGCGCTGCGCGGGGCTGAGGCGAGCCCCCTTCGGCAGGGCGCGGGAGAACGAGCCCTGGGCGCAGCCGGGGGAGGTGGGGGCGCCCGCCGGCCTCCGAGGCGTGGTGGCCGAGTCCGGGCGGGCAGGCGCCCGCGGTGGGGACTCGGGCCGGGCGGGGCGCGGGCCGCGGTGGCGGCGGCGGACCTGTAAACCTTAATGACTGCAATCTTGCCTGTCTGCGCTGCTGACTCACGCAGTGACCTAGCCTCCAGTCACCAGGCGGCCTCTCCTCCTCCCCTCCCACCCGCCTTCTGGCCTCAGTTTCCCCGGCCGCCAGACAATGAGGCCACTGTGTGGTTATTCATTCCTTAGAGCCCATTCACACAGGGAGCATCGCCGCCTCCCAGGGAAGGGACCGAGGCGTCCAGCTTTTAATTATCTCTGGTGGGGTCGGGGGTGGGGAGGACCGAGCTGTGCTGGATGATTGAACAGGAACTTCGGAAACCGGTTTAAACTCTTCCCTTCAGTCCGTGTTCACTTCATTTAAGTTTTACCCCTTTGTCGTCACTCTGGTGGGACTCCCTGAAAGGCAACCAAGTGATTCATCACCTCTGGCTGGCAATAGTCCCCCTGAATCAATTCCCTGGTGACAAACTTGAGCGCTCACTAAAGACACTCCTGAGCAGAGGCCAAGTGGAGAAGGGCCATCCCTAGGAGGCCCAGCCTCGAAGGAGCCCTGCAGCTTCCACTCACTGGCTGTGTCCTCCTGCAGAAATAAGGGTGTGAACTACTGATGCATGAATTAGTAGGTAATCTCATGTGCACACCGTGAATGAAAGAAGCCAATGCAAGAACACACGCTGTGTAAACTCAGAAAAGATGGATTTAACTGTTGGCCCACCCGAAGCCCAGGTGCTCTGGAGGGTCTGGGGATGAAAATTCAGGTCTGAGAGTGACAGAAATGTCCCATGTCTTGGTTTGAAGTGGTCATGTAGAAGTTGACTCTTGTCTAGACTCATCAAAGGCTAACCTTAACCTGGTGCATTTTATTGTGTGTAGATTATACCTCAATGATGTTGACGCAGGCTAGGCTCTTAAGGGTCTCAGACCTCAGGAGGCTTGACTGAGGTCATATGACTAATCTGCCTTTGGCTCTTTTTTTTTTTTTTTTTTTTTTTTTTTTTTTTTTTTTTTTTTTTTTTTTTTTTTTTTTTTTTTTTTTTTTTTTTTTTTTTTTTTTTTTTTTTTTTTTTTTTTTTTTTTTTTTTTTTTTTTTTTTTGGTGGTGCTGGGGCTGGACCCCAGGGCCTTGTACTGTAAGGCTGGCGTCATTCTTCACATTTGAGGATGCATTGAAAGAAAATGACATCACTTCCAGGTGGAAAGAGGGAGAAGGAGGAGAGATGTTGCTTGTTGTGAGCTCCAAAGAAAAACATTTAAATGTTTTACTTACCTAAATATTTTGTGAGTATGACTGGGGAGAGTTGAGACAGGGTTTCTCTGTAGCTCAGGCTGGCCTCGACTCCTGGCAGTAATTCTACCTCAGTGTCCAGAGTGATGGGATTACAAGCATCCACCACCATGCATATTTTTTTGTTTGTTTGCTTTGCGGATCCAGGAATTACACTCAAGCCCTTGCGCTTGCCAGGGAAATGCTTATTCTACTGAGCCATCTCACCGGCCCCATGCCTGGTTTTTTATTTACCTAAATCTTACAAATCCCAAATGTTACTATTATTCCGATTTAACCCCATACAGGAAACGAAGAGATGAAGTGACTTGTCCAGTTGCCCTAAACTTAACCTGCAGACCTGTGAGTGCCCTCATTCTTTAGTGGGCTGAGATGATTTTGTCACTGTATGTGACACTGACGTTGAGGCAGGGCCACCAGCAAGGGGCCATGGTAACCTCTCAGACTGAGCCAGAGCTTGCACAGGACAGACCCTGGGTGTCAGTGGTGCCACTATGGCCTTGGGCAGGTGCCTTCCCTGTAGAGGCCTCCTGACCTCAACTATAAATGGGAGGGTGGCTGTGGATGTCTGCAGACCCTGTCAGCCTGAAGGGTTTAGGGGCATCTGGGGAAGAACCCAGCAACTCCCATGGGTGGAGAGCAAGAGCAGCACCTGGGAGGGGCGGTACAGGAGCCCACTGCTGCCCAGAGCCTCCACAAGTGGAGCCCATGGGTGTCCATGGGGCCCTTGGGGTCTGCGTCCTGTGATCTACAGAGGAAAAACCGCCACCTCCCTTGCTGCCCAAATGCATCCCTCCAACTCTTGTTCCCTCTTGAGGTGGCCTCCTCCGCTGCTGTGCAGTGCTGGTCTCTAGAACAGTCC
>PVKA01043176.1:0-16920 GCA_004027165.1 Ctenomys sociabilis | reverse complement strand
GAGTTCAAGCACCTAAGTTAGTTGAATGTCAATGGAGTGCCCACTTTTGACAGGTGTAGACAAAGGAAGGGGTGTAGAAAGAAAAAATCATGATGTGTGTGTATAGACAGTACAGTTGGGATAGATAACGCTGTGCTTCTACATAATTCTATGATAGGCAAGATCTGCACTAATGGTGGTTGGACAGGATATTATGTCGGCTTCTAGTACTACGGTCATCCACTAGGAAAATAATTTTTGAATTTTTGATATAATTCAGGTATAAAAAATAAGATAAGTAAGCAGCTACACTCTTAATTCACTGATAAGAGATATCTGCTAAAATAATATCTGTAAATATAATATCATGTATGTACCTTGTACAATACCAAAACATTATGAAAACAGTTTGCAATGTATTAATTTATCGAATCTGCCTTGTTAAGGTGTCTTGAAACTGTCTGATTGACATTTGTAGTTCAATAAAATAAAAAAATAAAATAAAAAGAAGTCCACTGAACTTCTGATTTGCAAACTTCCTTTCCAGCGTCTGGTTCAAGAAATTACTCAGGACTTCAAAACAGATCTGTGCTTCCAGAGCGCAGCTATTGGTGCTTTGCAGGAGGCAAGTGAGGACTATCTGGTTGGCCTGTTTGAAGACACCAACTTGTGTGCCATCCACACCAAACGTGTAAAAGTTATGCCAAAAGATATCCAACTAGCACACCGCATATGTGAAGAATGTGCTTAAAAGTCTGCTATGGTAGGAAACATTTCATTCTGAAAATATTTTTTTTTCCCTCCTCTTTCTGTTATTGGTAGTTCTGAATGTTAGTTTTTTTGTTTTTTGTTTTTTGTTTTTCCGTGGGGTCAAAACCTAAGGACATAATTGCAAGTGCAAAATAGGGGACAGAAATCAGGTATTGGCAGTTTTTCCATTTTCATTTGTGTGTGAATTTTTATCTTCATGCGAGATGTAAAGCATTAATGCAAGTCAAAAATGTTTCAGTGAACAAGTTTCAGCACTTCAACTTTATAACAATTATAAATAAAAATCTGTCAAATTTTTCTGGAAAACGCCAGCATTTGGATTTTTTTTAAACAAGTAAATTTCTTATTGACAGAAAAAAAAAAAAAAACAGATGAATGAAACTTCAAGGTGAACTGACAAATGTCAGTGATTGGCAAAAAGGTGTCCCCCAAGTGGGCAGGCTTGGTGGTGTCCCTTTCACTTCTCCTTCAACGTCACCTGGCTGTCAGAGGAAGTAGCACTGCAAGTGTGACCCTTGAACCTGCTTTCCTGCTGTGTAACATCTAACCTACTATGAAATGCCACTGGAGTTTAAAGCCTGCCTTCAGTATTCAAACAAAAGAAAGCCTGTCAGGGTTTCTGATTTCCTTGGACACAAAGCGCCATAGATTGACTGTTAAATATGAAGACATTCCAAATACGCATATGTTATGTCATGGTAAACTCAGAAGGCAGGCAGGAGGAACTGAGGAAGAGGCAACTTTTCACTTCAGAGATATCTTTTATATGAAACATACTGCAGTTCTTCATTAAATAATTTCTGAAAACATATGGATTTACATAAATAATAACTTAAACACAGTTTTTTTTTGTATTATCCTAAATAAAGTAACATGCACTACTAAAGAACTACCATTTATAAGTAAAAAACCTCAGGTCTTTCCATTTCTGCCTACTTCAAGGTAAATCAATGTGGAACTTAGAAATAATATAGATTTTTTTTTCTCCTTTTTTTTTTGTATTTATGACAGGGTCTGCAGGACCTACAGGGCCTCACTACATAGATCAGATTCCTAGTGATTCTCCTGTTTTCAGCCTCCCAAGTGCTGGAATTACAGGTGCACGCCACCAGTCCCAGTCTCAATCCCAGTCACCACACACCTCTCCGGCAGGGTCAGTATGGCTGGCCAGGGATGGAACCCCTGCTGCTGCACTCTGCCTAAGCAAGTGCTTCCGTACATTCAGTACACTGAGCTATCAGGCCAGCCTGAAATTATATATATATTTGTTTATTTATATTTATATATCAGTGCTGATATATATACATGCACATATATATATATATATATATTTGCCCATAATATCATCTTAGTAGAAGCTGATAAAATCTCTTCAGTCAGTCATTTCATATATCTTATAAGAAACAAAGCAAAACCCTGCCATAAAATGATTCCATGATTCTTTAGAATGATAAAGGGCTGACCAAATAGCTCAGTAGATTAAAACACCTACAAGCCGGAGCAGGGGCCTGCCGTGCCAGCTCCATCCCCGGCATGCTGAGACAGCAACTGAGATGGGTGTGGTGCACACCTGTGATCCCAGGTCTTGGGAGGCTGTAAACAGGCGGATCACTGTGAGTCCGATCTAGTAGTGAGACCCTGAACACCAAAAATACAAAAAAATAATTAGTAAATAAAATTATATGAAAAACGAGAGAAGCACTAACCATGGAAAAATACAACAACTAATAATTCACATATTTTTCCATTATAGTGTCCATGTAACAGTTTCAATATAATTAGTTTCCATTCTTGTTTTGTTTCAGAATTCCTAATGCACTCTAATACATATGATAAACATAATAGACACCAAAACATAGGTACTATCATATTAGAATACTAGAATAGATGGCAAACATGCACATACACACACACACACACATACATACACATCAAATGATACTTTAAGACAACCATTCATTTAGTTAACTCCTTTAATTAGAAGTTTAGAAGGAAATTTTGATTTAAAAAATTGTCTATCTTACCCTGAACCTTAATTTTAAAAATTAGGGAAGGGGCTAGCTGTATGATAATGAAACAAAACAAAACAAAACAAAAAATGAAGTTCCCTGCACTAAATATCCACATTTAAGTTGTTTTGAAGGGGACAAATGTCCACCTGCACACTGTTAAAATGCAAGCCACACCTCGATTGTTGCTGCCGAACAACTGGCAAGGTTTGTTTAACAAATTTCATGCCAACCTTCTGAAGTATGTGCCCTATCCCTTTCCACACATAATTTAATGTACACACTTTTCTGCTGACAGACATTTTGAAAGATCAAAGTACAGAACAAAGGCAAACTGTGACATGGAGCGCGAGTTCTGAACCATTGAGACGAATGGTGGGATTAGCCAGAAAATTCACGATGACACCTTGGACTGCAGGAGCAGCTCTGTTTATGCGATTGCAGCTCCAGGGCCCAGAGGCCGAGTCTCTCTGGACAGCCGTTTCCCTTTCTGCCCCTCCAGGAACCTCTGCAGCATTTCAGCAAGTCCATACATCAGTGCCGATCAGCACAATTCACCTGACATCTCATTATAGGTTTTAAGCAACTGGATGTCATCTAGAAGAGGACAAATAGTTCATTATGCAAACCATTATGGACCAAATAGAACCCTTATGCAAAATGCGTCAACTAAAATCCAGTATATTGCCAGCAAGGGCTACATAAAAGTCAAATAAAATAAACTGGCTATTGCGGAATATGCTCCTTAAAAAGCACAATGATCCTATTGCCTTATACTTATGATTTACAGGTTTATGTTATGAAAACCAGTGTTCAGTTGGCTAAACAAAACAATCTGGCTTTATGCATATATACTTGAAACAAAGAATTAGATTAGGAGTGAGGTTTTAGCTACATAGACTTCTCTGATCTAGAAGTACAAGGGGAAAAAAAGAATGTTTAGGTTCACTAGCTGGAGTTCAATATTTTCAGCAATTTCCAGCCACCTTCTAAATTAATGTTTTCAGCAGTGTCATGCACCATCATGTTGACTTTAGAATATGGCAAAATATCAAAATCCTGGCCAATGTTACTCCTTTCACTGCTAGCTTGAAAGGATATGCAATTAATTATATCACCGATTTATGGGATTCTAACTAGAACCACACCGACGGCCTCGCCAGTGAGTGGAAGAGGTAACACACCCGGGGCTGGAAGAGCCTGTAGAAATACATACCCAGTGGTTTGCAAGACTAAATTTACTTTAATAGCTTGTTCTCTAGTCTATTAAAATGTATAATTTATCTTTCCCTTGGAGTATCATTGTCACCATTGATGAGTGATGTCAGTAGTTATAAAAAGGGGAAGTGAAAACATAAGTCTTTTTTAAAAAAATTAACATGCTTTGAACCCACCAAAAAAAAAAAAAAAAAAAAAAAAATCATTGCTCTGGCAGGTGGTAGACAAGTTGACCTTATAATTCCTTCTAAGCCTGCAATGATTTAGTGATTCTCTACAAACAGTTTTTTCTTTGCAGAACAGCAATTACACTGATGCAAAGAAGCCCACTCTGGCATGGAGGCAGGAAGAATCAGAGGGAGGCATCCAGTTCCCCACACATCCCTCTTAATACCTTCTCCACCAACCATGAGCACTTTTCGCAATTTGTTCTGGCCCATTCTGCACATATGCTTAGATTAACAAAGCTCACCATCTGAATTATTTTGTTTTACTCCTGTACTGTCAACTCCGAAGCATTTCAAGGAAATTTATTTCACATAAATTAGAAGTTAAATAAAAGGCAAGTAAGTCAATAAACATGAGATACAGAGCTCAATATAAAATATTCTCGAGACTTCTATGTGGGGACACTAACTTAGAAATATTAAAAGATAGGGTGGAGTAAAAGGGGAAAAGGGAAACTGAAAGAAAAAAAAGAGTGGATCTTCAATGTAACCCACCTAATTCACTTGCAGAAAACATGGTAAGTTTATTAGTACAATATTTTAAACACTGCCATAGAAAATAATATTTATTATTTTGTGTTTGAGTTCATTGTAAGAGAATTTTTAAAGTGTAAAATATTGTTCACATAAGCAGTTCACTAGTCTACTGTCACACTCAGACACAGATTTTTAAATTTACTCACTAGCAATAATTCAGGGTTTCATTTCATTTTTAATCCAGAAAAATATGAGACATCAAATGGTCTAGTCAATGTTTTAAACCCAGAGATACTCAAGCTGTGGCACTTTAAATACAGAAAAGATAGTGAAGTAGAACAAGCAGGGAAAATTTCAGAAAACTCTACATTGTCTTACATGTAAATGGTGTAAAAGAACTTGGCTAGGTGGTAGATTTTCATGGGGCTGTTTACTAGACATTTAAACAACTAACAGATGGAAGAAAAGGATAATGTATAGTCTAGATAATGACATGGATTTGCTTTTGGGCAGCAATATATTCAGCATAAGGCTGAGGCTGGCATAGCATGTTCATCAATTGTTACTCCTGCTTCTAATCAAGGGCACCATGCACTGGTATTTCCCTCTTTGCCTTGAGATCTCCTTTTGTAAGAATTTCTGCTCTCAGTTTTGCTGAAATGAGCGATATCTGAAACCTGGACAAGTTCATTATTCTTCTCCAAAATATGACAGGAGACATTGGTGAAGCTCAAAAAGTAGAGGATGAATCCTTATTGTAATACGCACAAAGGGGATAGTAGAGGGCCAGCCAGATAGCTCAATGGACTAAAATGCCTACTTAGGCAGAGGACAGCAGTAGGGGTTCAATCCCTGGGCCTGCTGTGCTGGCCCAATCCATGGGGTGCACTGAGATGGCAATTGAGACTAGATGTGGCGGCGCAGGCCAGTAATCTCAGCACTTGGGAGGCTGTAGGAGGATTCCTACAAATTCAATCTGTGTAGTGAGAACTTGTAGAACCTGTCCTAAATATATATATATATATATATATATATATATATATATATATATATATATATATGAAATAATAATCCACAAGGTGACAGTAGAAAAAGCATATAGTTAAATCAATAGGCTTTTCCCATAAAATTATCCTTTTCTTTTCATAAAATAAAGGCAAGTTTAATAATTCAGTTCTTGTGTTTTACTAACACCATATATATGTGAAAGGCAATGTTATCATTAATGGAACTAAGCAAAATTTAGAAACTGTCATGTGCTTGATACAACACTGCAAATCGCTGGTAGTCAGTTACTATACTTGGTTAACTATACAAAAAAAGAAAAAAAAAAAGGAATCTGCACTCCGACCTCATGGTCTACACACAAAATCCTAGTTAGATTAAAAGGCAAAACATAATAGGTCTTTTTAACTGTAGAATAAAGTACAGGAGAATATCTTCACAATACACTCATTCATATTCAAGAATTTTCAAATAAATTATAAAAGAGCATTAACTGTTAAACAGTAAATTTGAATCCATCACAATTTAAAACCTCTCTTAAACACTAAGTGAACATGAAAAGAATAACAATCTGGGAAAAGATCCTGGCGATAGGAAATTGACACGCAATTAGTAAAAGATTATTTCCACAATTTCTAAGTAAAACAAGATATAGAAATAATCACAAAGAAGAATAAAAGAAACACTTCTCATAAAGCAACATTAGCTGAAAAAACACATCAAAAATACTCAAACTCACGCTAATCAGTGAAGTGGAAATTAAATCCCCAAAATCCTCCAGAAGACAAAAATGAACATTCGAATACACAAGTGTTTGAAAAGGTGAGGATCAAAAGAAACAAACATACACTGTAGATGGGCCTATAAATTGGTTTCAGACATTTTTTAAGGTAATTCAGAATTATTAAGTTCAATATGTTCTTGCCCTGTGGCTCAGTAAGCCCAAGAAAAAGGTACACATGTATCAGGAAACACACACAAACATGAAAGTAAATGTGATTCACTCAGGTAATGAAATATTAAAGTAAAATGAAAATGAATAAATCCTACTTATACTTAGCACAATTCGAATGAGTTTAGAAGCATAATATTCAATGAAAAAAAGCAAGAGGCAAAAGAGACTCACTTTAGTACACCCTGTTTACAAGGTCCCAAAACAAACAAAACAAATGATTGCATTCTGTTTTGCTTTTTCCAAGGAATAAGAACTACAAAACTAGATGAAAAACAGGAGTTATACAGAATTCAATTGCACTGAAACACTGCACTAAACATATTGGAAGTAGATCTACAAACAGTAGGTTTATTGATTGCCTGCTACACATACATAGGCATACAGAAAGCCTCACAGTAAAAGTTACAAACACAATTGTAATTTTAAGGATATATTTTCTGTACTCAAAAAAATCTTTGGCCTCCTTCTTCTATTTGGTTTCCACAAGGTTTTTATTAATTTTTATGTCATTCAAATTTCAATGAGATCTATCATATGAAAATCTTTCTCTTGAAATACAGCCAAAACTAATTATTCTAGGCCCACATTCTTTCCTTCTGTAGAACCGGGGCTTATCTTGCCCAGTGACTTGTGTCCAGCTGGATTCCTTCTTTAGCACTATCACTTGGTCTTGATAAGTACCTGAGTTTGCAACCCTTAGAATGCACTGGAAACAATCATCTTTCTCTTGAAGTCCTGAAATTAAATATGATTGTATTTCTTGTTTACCTATCCATGCCTTTAAGTATTTTGCAATATTTACTTGTGCAAAAGAAATAGTAACAATGTTTTAATAGATATTCCAATAGAAAATGAAGAAATCTTATAACAATAGAAAAAGAATGATAAACAAAATATCTAGAAGAGTAGTAAACCTTACACATTAGGAATTGCACGGTAACAAATTTACTCAAATTTACAAGATTTGTATGAATACATCCAGTCCAAGATACTTTTAAGAGGATTTTACATTAAACAGGATGAGGTATATGATATATAGATGTTACTAAAAGCATCTAAGCAAAGGCATTGTTTTATAAATGGAGTGCAAATACAATGAAACTCCCAGCTTAAAGTGAAATGTGATCTAGGTGAATGGCTATGATAAATTCATTTAGAAATCAAATTATAACTGTGAAACTACAAAGATGGAAAGTTGCTTTACAGCAAGGATCTACCAGCCTTCCAAAAACCAGTCATCATCTGTCAGCATCATATATTCTTTAATTTTCTTAAAGAAGAAAAATAAAAAAAAGTGACTGTGGGATGGATGACTGTGCCCCAGCTTTTGGCTCTTGGTCGCACTCTATTAGAACGTGCTCAGGTAAAAGTTCACCAGCCAAGAAACTTCTTGGCCACATGTAACTGAAAGGTTTGAGCCGATGGAAGAATAAGCATGAGTCTTAACTGATGTTGTAGAAGTTATTTTCTGGCAAAAAAAAAAAAAAACTCCCACTGGTAAACATTCTGTATCTTCCATCTCAGGCCAGTTGCTATAACCCAGCAAAGTCTATTAAGGTCCTTGGCTATGTCACCCCATTATTTTCTTCTCAGCTACAAGATTTAGTGTTTGCCTTGCTTTGCTGAGTCCTGGTTTTCTCTGAATCCTTTTTAACTCCATAATTCTCCTTTTTGGAATGGGGATGCTTATCCTGTGAGTTGGAAGTACTTAACTTTCTTTATGTTCACAGAGGCTCACAGGTAAAAGTTTGTCTGGAATCTCTGAGATTTTGGACTTGGAGTCCTTAGCAGCACTAGAACAGTTAAGACTTTGATAGTTTGGCTGAATGCATTTTGTGTAAGATAGACATGGGCTGTTTAGAGGTCAGGATCAGAATGTTATAGCTTAGAACTAAAATGCTCCCTTAAAGTCTCCTGGGCTTGGAAGGGGATGGCTCCTGAGGGGACCATATGCTTCAGTGAACATAGTTATCTATGTTAGATAACTGTTAGAAGCTGTTAGAAGGAGATTGGTCAGAAGAGGTATGTTGTCACTGGTGGTGGCCTCAAGATGGGTATGTTCTTGTGCCTGCCTTCTGCCACCCTCTCTGATTTTCAGCCTCAATGAGAAGAGTGTCCTTTCTCTGCCATGCACATTATTTATGTTGTTTCTCTCTTGGAGCCAACTGACCAGCAACTGAATGCAGTAAAAATGTCAGCTGAAATAAATCTCTCCATTATGTTGTGGGTTCTGAGTGTTTTGTCTCAGGGATGGGAAAGCTGGCATACACTTAGGAATCCACTGGACGCCCACGCTGCTCCCCACAGAGAACATCACAGATCACACTGAGTATCAAGCAATTCACCTTTGTTGAATGGCTGTCTCTTCTGTTTTTGCTTCCAAAATACTGCTCATCTTGGCTCTCTCCACTGTCTGATTTCCCTTTTTCTGTCTCTTTATTGTTTTCCTGGGGAAGGGAGATAGCTCAGTAGAATAAGCACCTGCTTGGCAAGCACAGAGTCCTGAGTTTAATCCCTGGTACCGGAAAAAAAAAAAAAAGCTTTCTATTCTTTTCCTTTTCCTTGGTCTATATTTTCTTAATTTCCTAGTATTAATAAAAATAAAAGCATTACTTGAATATTCTTTATGTATTTAGTACAGGGTCCCACTACACAGATTGGATTCATAATGATCCTACTGTTTTCAAACCCCCAAGCACTGGGATTACAGGAGTGTACCAAAACACCAGTCTCAATCACTGTCTCAGCGTGCTCTGGGGTCAGGGCCAGAGTACCATGCTAGGGATCGAACCCCAGGTACTGCTCTCTATTAAGTTTTTTATTATGTACCAGTTACTGTGATACCAATTTTATATTATTTTAATTAATTACTACAGCAATCTGTGTGAGATTAAGGTATTCTCAACAAGGCAAAGCAAATTTGGAGCAGCCATTCAGGCCTATGGAATTTAACTAGAAATCTTAAGATCTTACTTTGGTTATCATGACGTACACCAGTGTTCAAGAACAATGAACAACTTAGTGATCGCAGAAGCTATGGTAGAGATGGGAGAAAGCTGCCACCCAAAAGGCCTATGAACTATTGCATCAAACCCGACCAACAATGTGGAAGAGTGGATGGATCCGTACTGCCATGCTAGTCTGATACAGTGCATCCATTCAGAACAAAAGTGCTGAGTCTGAAGAACTGGATACAAGAATAAGAAAGATTCACAATAAAGTATTAAAACCAGGAAATCAAACTTTGTGGCAGTTATGATTCTTAAACTGCAAGTCTCTGAAGGAAGTGATATAACATGATTCCCTTCACATTAAAAAACATCTAAAAGTCAGATTCTGGGAATTGAGATTAATCACCCAGGGGAAGAGGAGACACCTGGCAGTGTTGCCTTTTGTCTATATTTATTCCTTCCTCCGTGTCAGTCTATTGGTGTTCTCTAATTAATCCTTGTAATGCTGCCCTTCTGAGGGGGCAAATTAGAAGCAGAAATATTTCCATTTAGTAAATAGGAAGCAGATGCAGTGACTCGGTAGTACTTAGTGAATCAATAATGGAACTTCAAAATCAAGTCTAACTTAGATGCTACTGATTTATCTGCACAGCAAAGAAGCAAATGCAAACTTTAAGCTGAAGGCTTGCTTTTTTTTTTTTTAAAGAAAATTAACAACTAGAAGTCTCAAGACTTTTTTGCTAAATTAGACCAAATTATGCAAAATTGTAAAAAAAAACCATACTCATTCTTTTAGAACTGGTAAATATCTTCTAAGACACAAAATTACACAGATAGAAGTGCTACCTATTAATCTTCATATTCAGCCTTATAAGTAACTGACATCAGAGACAAGGAAGTTACAAAAGATGTATAGATACCTCAGTTAGCATTAAGAAAAAGTAATGAAGGAAATTATATGAAAATTCACTGGGGCCAAAATAAAAGTCATGGATTAAAGGCTCCAAGGAAAACCACATTAAATTCTGGCCTTCCTTAAAAGAGATAAATAGAATTAGTTAAAATTAATGGTTGTAATTACTTTCATAATCTTTTTCTCATCATAAACATTCTTTAATCAATCCAAAATGCAAAACTGCCTATTAGTGTGTTTATCACTTTTATAAGCTTCATCAGTACATGTCTAAAACTGGCACCTCTAGATACAGAATCAACATGATATACATCTCTCACCCATAAATTTGACACTTTTGGGAACCGTCAGGCATAAATTTTTATTAGTAGATGATAACACACTAAACATACACAATAAAGCCAATTTTCTAGCATTTAGAAAAGAAACCAGAATTTTTCCTATTCAGAATCTTTTTTACCCCCAAATATGAAATTCATGAATAATACTAGCTATGACATAAATATAGCATGAAAGCCAGTATAAGATATTTTAGATCATCAGCACAATACATTACTATGTAATGTGAACAAGCATTATTAAGACAAAAATTACAGCATATGTAAGTCGACTTTTCTCTTTTTTTGGAAAAAAAAATTTCCTGCTTATACCCTTTACATTTGTAAAAAATACAAAGTTATTTCTAACAGTATAACTTATACCTATTTATTATACTGCTTCCTCGTGTCTTTATGACCCATAAATCCACCAAATCTCCAATGTTTAAAATGTATATTATGATTTTGATAACTGAGTCATCCATGTTCCTGAGAAACTGGAGCTTCTAAGTCATCAACACTGACGTTTTCACTGAAACCGAGACTCTTCTACATACATAATACAAAGATGGATCACTTTCCTCTAACATAGATGTAGACACAAATTAGGTTTGCAACACACAGCGTAACAGATTTCTACTCTGCGACAACATCTGTGACAACACAACCCTTCCACCTCAGCAACTGAGTAGTGAAATTTGGGAACAAGGACAGGAATATAAATGCTGCGAGTCCACACGGTCGAGCATGAAATGTTAGATCATTTGCAGCCTAACAGCTCATTCCGTTCCCCCAGAAACAATTCATAATCAGCGAGGAGAGGTACGACTCCCAGGAGAACCGGGGAATTTGCTGGCACTCCCCTGGCTGCCCCCAGGACAGCCCCTCAGCAGCACCCAAAGCACTCGGCTAGCTGGTTCCTGCTGAGTCAGCACTCGTCCTAGAACCAAGAAATTCCAGAAGGGCGGGGAGCTGGCAAGGACAGAAGGGAAGAAATAAGGAGGTCTTGGAGGAAAATAGCATATCATGTACTGACAGTGGGCCTCCAGAGTATATCAGTAATAAACTGGCTTTCTGCCATAACGCTTCTTTCTCTCTGCCTACAATAAAGGAAATAGTACATTAAAGTGTTTTGTAGACTGTGGACAATTTGGAAAATTACACATTTGCCACAGCATTACTGTACGAATTAAAGCTAAGGTCTTCCCTTAAACAGAGTAGTATTAACAATATATCCAACACAAATCTTGCCCTCCATAAACTTTTATACTTGTTGAGTAGCTCAGTATTTCTAAAATGAGAGAAATAAGTGTTTCTTTCAGTTTTTCTGGTATAATATAAACTCAATGAAATTATTTAATATACAGAATAAGAATACTGAGATTAAAAATTAATTAAAAAGTTTTAAGGTCTTCCTGGCCTGGGATTAAAGAATGACTGACATGCAAAGAAGAAATGAACATTGGGTGTTTTTTAAAGAGATGGAAAGCCCTTGGGGGGATAGCACGAGAGAGACTTAGTTGGGTAACAGAATGAGCACCATCTCCTTTCACTTACCATGCATTGTCTGAGGACCTAAGGATTGACCAGAGAAAGGAACCAATTCTCCCAGATCTTAGTAGCTACCATGTGTTATGTAAAACAACTGTTGTTAACAGGTAGACGGTACAGAGACAAAAATAAAAAAAAAACAACCTAGGTGGAGACAGTCACAGGGGCAAACTTTGCTAACTCAATTGCTTATAATTCTTAAAAAAAAAAAAAAAACAGCATCCTATCCTAGAAAACAGGTTATTTTGGAATGAGCCTAATGAACAATTTTTTTTTTCTGTCACTGTAGCTTGTCACAAATCTGACACCAGATAAAGAAAACTGTTCTGCCACATTTCCAGTGTGAGTCAACTAGAATTATTAAATCCTGCCCTTTCTTAAAAGAGATGATTAGAATTAGTTGACTGGGTGCTTTATAGTCAATTTTACTTTGGTCCACTGTGGAAATAAACACGCATAAAGAAATCACTTCAGCCTTTGAAAAGTAGAAAAACAAAGAAAAGTTATAACAAAATAAATAAAAGTTGCCAACAGTCTAGTCTTCAATAACTTTGAAATGAGTAGTATTATAAATGTTACAGAAATTAAAAAATAATTTCTTTGAAAAAGCAACATTGCCCGGGCATGGTGGTACACACCTGTAATGCCAGCACTCAGGAGGCTGAGGTAGTAAGATCGCTGTGAGTTTGAGGCCAGCCTGGGCTACATGGCGAATTCAGGACCAATCTGAAGTACATAACAAGACCCTGTCTCAAAAAGGACAGATCAAAAAGAGCAACAAAACAACCTAAAAAATTGCAAATAAGGGATAACTTTTAATAGCCTTTGCATATATGAAGAACTAAGTAGGTTAAAGTGAAAGTAAGAAGAAAGGCACTAGACAGAGGGGCATAGAGGGGAAAATGATGATTCTTTGAAATTTTTCTGTTCCCTATAGCAAATGGGAAGCCTTTAGGAACTTTTGGTTAATGAGATGTTTTAGGAAGTGCAGGAGAGAAAACTGATAAGGTTAATAAGCCATGAGGCTGATGTGTGCTTATTTATTTTTTTAATGTATTTGGTTGTTACAGGATCTCACTACACATCTCAGACTCAGTGCCTGGGGGGCCAGGCACTGGCCCGAATCATGGTCCCTGCATTTGCCTAAGCAGGTACTTGAGTCTCCTGAGCTATCTTGCCGGCCCTGATGGTGCTTCTCGAGCATGGAGAATAAGGAGAAGATGACCAGATGGATGGATGCATGGATGGATGGATGGATGGATGGATGGATGGATGGATGGATGGATGGATGGATGGAGATATTTTTTTCCAACAAATATGGGTGCTAAGTGAAGAAATTTAAAATGTTCTCTGCAAAGCAGGAAAATGGAGGCATACAGGAAGTACACTAGGTGAACAAGAAGATAAGTGTTAGGTTCTGCACTCTGCTTTGCTTGCTATAACTGAAATATAGAATCACATGTAAGGGCGGGGGTATGGACTAGAGAATACAGGTATCTCTCCGCTGGAATTACAGTTGAGTCTGAGACAGGATTAGAACTTGCTTTCCTAGGAAAGGAGAGAAAATCATAGAGAACCAAGAAGAAGCAAGTTGTAGGAGATTCTGGACTAAGGAAAATGACAACATAGTAGGAGGAAATCATGCTGTTCATGGGAACCCAGGAGGAGAGCAAAGTAAGATTAAGAAAACACTCTGGCTTTTGGGTGGGATGCCAACAAAATAACCTTGGTGACATGGTACAGAGGTACAGAGATTGCACTACATGAAAGGTCCTTAGATCCCTCATATCATTATCTCTTCTTTGGTGCAGTGTTGGAATTTCCCTTTCCTAAATGAGAGTAGAGAAAATTCAAATGAATGTGAGAAGTAGACTGATAATTTAGGGTAACAACAAACACTCTTCCATCCTTATTTCTCCCCACCACTACAGTGCACTAAAGAAGCACAGCAGTGCTTCTTTTAGTAATGCAGGTTTGAACCCTGTAGGTGCAAATATCAGCCCCAAAATTTATTCTTTGTTATCCTTGGAAAAATTGTTCAATCGCGGCCTTCCTTAATACTGACTCTGTAACTGATATGCATTATTTCACTTAATTTCCCATCATCCGTAAGGCATGGTAGTTATATCTCAACCTTCATGTTTAGGAGATAAGTAACAATACAGGTATCTAAAGTTACAGCTGGTTAATGTAAAGCTAGGAACCAAACCTAGTTGATTCTAGACCTTATGCTTTTAACTACTAAATGATACACTGAGAGAATAACTAATGGTGGACTGTACCACAACCACGTCCTGTGCTGGATTCCTGAGGATAAGCACCTCAGGTACAATCCATGAGTACCTTCTCTATTTTTGCATCTATATCTCATTTAACGTGCACTGACCCACAGATATCAGAATCAAAGTCGGATGCCTCCAATGGCCAATTAGACAGTACATAACATAAGGACCTGAAGAGCCACCCAGCTATAAGATGCAGTTCAGGGCATAGTCACCACTCATGCCAGCCCATGCCTGTTATATCTAAAAGCAAATATATGTTTATGGCTTTTTAATTTTTCAAAAGTGGATGAATATAAGGATTATTATGCTGACAGTAAATTCAAAGTGTTGAAAAATGACCATGAAGATTGACACGCTATATATATACTTTATGCTAGGTCATCACCTCTGGATAACTGGACAGAGGTTTTTTTCTAAGATATTAAACAATGCGCATCATATCTCTTGTACCTTCTGGCAATGGAAGGTGACTGCCTAGAAGGATAAATTTCATGTACCCTGTGAAGCTTCCTCTAGCACCTGATGGTAAATCTGCTCTACATGCAGCTTACCAAACAGCCCCAAGTAATTAGGTGATGTTATTGGGAACATCAGCAACACCAATAGAATACTTTAACTGTGCCAGATACTGTTCTAAATGCTTTGTATACAACAATTTTCCAATCTCCCCAAAGCTGTAAGAAGCTGTTGCATATGTTATCCCATCATATAGAAAACAAACTGAAAGATATTAAAACTTCTCTCATTGTGACAAACCTGTTTAGCTTTTCAGAGCTAGGATTTGAATCCAGGTTGACAATCTTCGATCTGCACTCTTTGTCCAAGTGGACACCATCAACAAATTAAAAAGGGCAGTAAGGGTTGGTGACACAGTGAAATTTGGTTGTCCTCTGGTCCCTCAGAGGTGCAAAGTGGAGACACCTGATACTTTTATTTTTAGCATGACACATCATATGAACCACCTCATGGGGAGGGACTCTTCGTGGGAGGTACAAAATATCCAAAACGTAGTTTTCCATATTGCTTCCACTTAGATCAAAATATATAATTAAAGTACATTTAGCAGTATTCACAGATGTTTGAATCTATATTATTTCAATGCACTACTGAAACATTTTAGGCATTTATGAATGTAAAAACATATGCATGTGAGCTGTGTACATATCCTGGGTGCTTTACAGTCTATGTTAGTTTGCATAAAACAAGAAACAAAAGATAGTACTCCTTCCAAAAATATCCAACCTCAGGGGAACCATTCACTAGTGTTAATGTAACCACACTTAATAAAAACTATGTATACCTTTAAAAAATGAGTTCTTTCTTCTATTCCCTTCATCAGAGGACTCAACATTTTACTTCCTATTCCTCAAAAGCAGGCGAAGCTCAGCTGGGAGGACATTCCTATCTAGATTACTCTCACGTCATAACCTCTGCCACATTCACCTGAGTCCTGCGCAGTCCCTCTCTGTGCAGCAACCAGGTCACTGCTTTCAAAAGCTAAATCAGTTTATGATGCTGTTTTTCTTTTGCCCTCAGAAGCCACCACTGCACCTAGAAGCAAAGCCACACTCCACCCATAGACCTCTGCATCCTGGCCCCCTACCGCCCAGCCACACTGCAGCCAGTCTCCCCTACCCATAAGGCATGTCCACACGTGTTTAGTTTTCACCACAAGGCAAACTTCCTTGACTCAAGGCTTCTCACACCTCCCCTACCCGAGAACTCTGCCTAGTCCTATATGTGACAGAGCCACCAGGTCATCTCCAAAACTCTTTCCTAACTCCCTAGCCTAAAACCAAGATTTACTCTTGCTAATCTTTCTGTCACAGAATTGATTAGGATCCATAATTAAATACTATCTTTTGTTTATAAGTTGCTTTCCTTCATACTCTATTTGTTCAGACATTTTCCAGTAATTCTTATTATTTGTTTTCACTTACTTTATGTCTAATCTTTTGCACAAAAATACTGTCTTGCCTATACAAAAATAAATTTAAAAATAATTCTAATAAATTATTATTTAATAATTATTTAAATTAAATAAGTATTTAAAATACATTTAAATCATTTCGAAGGTTAGAAATTGTGTCTATACCCTCCTTGTTGTTTACATGGAATTTAATAATGTCTATTGCACAGCATACAATCAAATCAAGTTTACTGAGAGAAAGGAAGGAGGAAAGGACAGAGGGCAGAGAAGAATAAAGAGAGGAAAAATTTAACCACTAAGTACACTCCATTTCAGTTTTTTAAATCATTGAA
>PVKA01043175.1:0-16924 GCA_004027165.1 Ctenomys sociabilis | reverse complement strand
TCCTGTCAGAGACCTAGCACACTATCTATCCTGTCAGAGACCTAGCACACTATCTATCCTGTCAGAGACCTAGCACACTATCTATCCTGTCAGAGGCCTAGCACACTCTGTATCCTGTCAGAGGCCTAGCACACTCTGTATCCTGTCAGAGGCCTAGCACACTCTGTATCCTGTCAGAGGCCTAGCACACTATCTATCCTGTCAGAGGCCTAGCACACTATCTATCCTGTCAGAGGCCTAGCACACTATTTATCCTGTCAGAGACCTAGCACACTATCTTTCCTGTCAGAGATTTACACTATCTATCCTCATTTTAGTTCACAGCAATGTAGCTGGGTGTGGCAATATCTCAGGCTCCTCCCTGAGCTGGTTGCCTCCCTCACCTGCCAACTAAATAAACTATATTCTAGAATAGCATTTAGAGTAATAATTTTGATCTTATCATGCCAAGACCATGGGAGCAATACATTTTTATTGTCTCACTAAAATCACATTGAAATTTCTATTTTAGAATAGTGTCAGCTATAAAAGAGAGCATTATTTTAACATTAGATAAAGCCTATATTGGTGTCATAATACATACATATATATAATATATATGACAATAGTTATTTAGTTTACCAGTTATAAACTGGCTGCTGAAAAGATTTTACAATAAGCAAACACTCAAATATTGTTAACTTTAAAACTCGTATTTTGAGGCATGGTGGTACATTCCTAAAATCACAGCATTTAGGAGGCTGAGGCAGGAGATCTCATGTTTGAAGCTAGCCTGAGATACATAAAAAGAAGGAAAGTAAAAAAAAAAAAGGAAAGAAAAAAGAATAAGAAACTGTCCTGGATAAAACAAAAAAATTGTATAGCAAAATTATACTTTGTTATTAAAAACATTTATTTAATATCTTAACCAAAACTTACTACTTTCAACATAGAAAAATTTTTTAAGTTTTCATCACACTCCACTTAGCTTACATCAGTGAGGATTCCTGACAGAAGGGACCATCATGTCCCTACAGATGGGTCATCCTCCCTGGGTGCATTGGCAACACGTAGACAGTAGATTATCAAATCCCATAGATTTCTACCACCCCAAGCACGTAGAAGATCCCCAGTTCCCCTCTGTGTCATGCCTCGGATCTCTCGGCACCCCCCACTCTCTGCTTGAGTATGTCCCATCTCTCTGTATATGTCGAATAAATTCTCATGTCTTCTACTGACTTGTCCTGAAAATTCTTTTTCTGTTCTGGGAGTTAGTGAATCCTGTGCATTTATTTCAAAAGGATGGGTTAAGCTCTTTATTTCAATCTTGGTGCTACTGGGTTCTGGGAGTGCTGGAGCCTTCTTTTGAAGATGGCTGTTAGGTACTTAGCGTCCCAAACAAAACAAGCATTAACAGCGGTGAGGCTTCACATTTATTAAAGGCAGGGAGAAAGGTAGAGGTGTAAGTGGAGGGTGGGTTCAGCAGAGTGAGTTTCAATTGAGTAAAAAGGAAAGAAAATATAAAAATACACCCTAGAATGCAGGGTGTGCTCCTGGGAAGAGGCGCAACAGAGCCTTTCATGGTGGCTGTGGCCTCTTTTTTAAATATATTCCCCACGCTGGTAGCACACCCCGGTCATCCTATCAAAAGCCTGCTCCGATGTTTGTGAGAAGTCCAAGCGCGGGGTTCAGTGCCTCCGCTCCACAATTCGCCACACCTCCTCTCCCAGCATGACTTAGTCACACCCTGACTTCCAGTCCCATCGGGGACCCTCAGATGTAATACAGTGGTCTTCATAATCTAGAAAGTAGTTTTAATTTTATTTCATGAGTAAGCAGCTAGCTAGTGAATAACCCAGATTAACGGTCTCATTGGGCCTAGTTCTCCCCCTTCTGGGCAGTTTTCCAGAAGAGTTGAGAACATCACACTACAGCAATACATGTGCACCCGTGTTTATAGCAGCGCAATTTGCGGTAGCTACGTCTCGGAAACAACGCAGATGCTCATCAACCCAGGAATGGGTAAAAAAGATGTGGTATTTTTATATAATAAAGTACTACCTATGCAACTACTAGAAAACTGGTTATATTGTTTGAACAATTTTGCATGCCTGTATCTTGTAATCTGAGCAACTACTTTGAAGATAGCAATATGCAATTCTGTATTTTTTTTTCTTTTCTCTCTTAAAAAAATGTTTACAAAATCTCAGTGTGTTCTGTCTTTTTGTGTCACCCTCTAATCAGACCATCCTTTCATAAACCTGCTGGAGTTCCCAAGAGAAGCCAGGACTGGGCTCTGAGGACTGCCCCACGCATTCCTATTGGGGTCTTGTCCCACCTCCTTTCCAAGTCAGGTTACTCCGACCCCACCTCCCTTGTCTCAAATGAACACTGTATTTTTTTGTGACAAAGTCCAATATTGTCCTGGTTAACTAACAACTAACGCAAAATGCTAGTATTTTAAAGACATGTTATTTTTTGTTATACTGACCTGAATTAACTACCTTCAAGCCATATAAATCCAACAGAAACATGCACACTAACCTAAATCGTATATCTTCACATCCTCAGCAGATGCTATCTTGCTTCAGAGTGCTGGGTTCTCAGCATTCCACCCACAGTCACGTGCACATGGCCTTCCACGTACCTCCTTGCTCCTGAGGAGAAACCATACCACACTTGGGACTTCAGGGGACTTAAGTCACGTACAGATCCCTCATAATCTGTCACACAGCCCAGTTCCCCACAGTTTTCCTTCTTTGTCTTTGTCACTGCAGCAGTTGAATCAGCGAGACTTGAGGTGGTATATTGTGTAGGTGCAGTCTGGTTTGGATTCTCCTGCAGCAGACTAAAAGTAGAAATACGACATGGAAAAACACGTGAGCTTAATCAAGCCAGTATAAAATCTAAAATTAGCCTTAAGATAGTTCCATGGATTAAGCTGATCAAGAGTATTGGCCAATTCATCAGAATCTCAAACTTTGAGTATCCTAAGACTTAGCACCTCCTTTTTCAATGCCTCCTAATCAGTACTTACAGTACTGTGCATAGTACCCTGTATGTGCTTCCTTATATGCTACCATGGGTGGTTGGAGTAGTTAGACATAAAAGGAGCTATACAATAATGGATAATATTAAAATGTCACTGGAGACCCTGTTGTGACTGCACACTATGTATTTGATCTCCCATCCACCTGACAGGTGTCTCTAACATGCTTATTTGTGACAGTAACTTTGCAGTCACAAAGACAGATAGAATATTGTGTATTCCACTACTTGTCTGAAGTTCTGGTCGCACTATCTACAAAGTGAGCAGTCTGTACAGAATGAATGAGAGATACAGGAGATACAGCAAATGGGTGATCTCAAAGAGACGATTTCTGCAATAATCCTACCATCTTTTTTGTTCAGTCCACAAGGTGATCAATCCGTGATTGCAACAGGTGCATACTAGCAGGAGTATCAGCCCACAGTTCCATAAGATTCATATACACCCAGATTCTGGGCATACACCCCAAGACTAATAAAGTCTTATTTGCTAAGGTGTTAGTAGATGTATAATTGCTCAACATACATCCTCTATGTGTACATTAATTAAGGTTCCATTCAATAGTCCCATACAAGAAACCATAAGGGTTGTACATACACATGGAAAGCTGTGGGACACCATTTTTCCAAATTTGGATAATGAATAATGGAGGTATTATCAGCAAAGTTTTATAAATGTCCCTTCCATTTATCACCAATGTAATAGAAAAGGGCCAGTTTCCAAAACATCCCCTGAAGGAGTCCAGGTTTGTCACTAATGACGGCCTGAGGCAATGACAGGCTGGAGCCAACTCCCTGCCATGAAAATTGTCCCTCATCGATAGTTATGTGATAGAGATGTTTCTTCCCTAATAATTGATATAATAATGCGAAAGGGCCACCCGCAAGGTGAGCGATTGTTATCTCTTCCTTCTGATCTCCAACAAGGTCCCCAGTCTGTGAACTCAAATTGACATATGTATATTTTTTTCCATTTATCTCCAATGCAGGAGTTTGGGGGTGGCAAGCAGTGGTGGGGGACAGAATCATGTGTCTCCCCAAGATGTATATTGTATGCATGGAGGAACATCACATGCTCTTGAAATATCAGATTCCATTCCCCAAAACATCCATTGTTCTTTGTGGTGGGCCATCCAAAACTGAAGGCAGTAATTAGATTGTAAGGACTTACGCTCGATGCATAAGTGTGGATATAGAAAGTGTGATGTATAATTCAGAGTAATATTAGAATCTACAGATCCTGGAGCCACAAAAGGTCCTGAAATCCAATCTTAATTGGTCATGATAAATTTAGGGGACGTCAGTCCATGTAAGTGGGATAATAAAGAGAATTAGAGGCACATAAGCCCAGTGTTCTTTCCTTTCCCTGACACTGTGCTTACACAGACAGAACAGGCAATGATGGCCATGATGTAGTGAACGCATGTTCTAAGGTTTGCAGGAGACCCTGCCTCATCACCGGCCTTTCAGCCTCCTGGGTCATTCTTGGAACTTGGCCCCTCAGCATCAGCCTTGTAGCTCATGTGATCATCAAAGCCTGAGGTGTCTCCTCTAGGGTCATCCTTGGGAAGGCTTGCACTGGTGGGGCTGGTGGCAGCTGACTTCACCATGAGTTTAGAGATCCCTTTCCATAGTCACACATCCTGAATGGCCCCACCAGTGTTCCATTGTCTGTCCCTATGTTATTGACTATAATCTTAATTACTTCTCTTTCATTGCTGGGATAAAAGAAATCCTGATGCCCCATATTGAGGAAAGATTATTTCGTTCATGGTTTATGGAGGTTTCAGTCTGTAATCACCTGGCTGCAAGGCAGGGTGGCTTTGCACAGAGGCGACAAATCAATGCAACAGAAGACCGGAAAAGCAACAAGAGCAAAAGAGGAAAGCAAACCTCTTTTCCTCCCTTATATTATAAGCAAGCTACCGCCCATGCCATCTTCCTGCCCTCCTCTTGCATGGACTCAGGACCCTGGCCCCTGCTGAATCACTTGGTTAAGCTTCTAAGCTTCTCATTTCTGAAGTTGACACAATGTGTCAACCATTACAGCTCAACTGAGCCATCCTACTTTCTTGTTTGGAGGTTCTGCAGGATGTGAGCCTGAAGTGTACTTGTCGCTTTGTCCTTTTGTCAATCAAGTTCTGAGGGAATGTATTTACTTTCTGCAAAGGGGTTTAAAAACTTTAAGGTAAAGGCGACAAGATATAAATGTGCTTGTGGTCCTGGCAAGGTAGCTATACTCCCCAGCTTTGTTTTTGTAATTGTGTTTATAGTTGGTTGGAGCGTAAGACTAATTTTGTCATTAACACACATAAATGTAGTTCTGTTAGATCCGTGTTTATCCTTTGTAATATCCATATTGATGAATTATTAATTTTAATTTTATGAATTTTATTATATGAAACACCGAGTACAACAGGAAAGTACAAAGATAAAGTGTTGAGTGCTTAGAATAGACACCAATATTTTCATATCAGTTGTTTATTTGCTTATAAAACCTAAAAGATGACATCAGAAATAAAGACCTATGTGAGCCATGGTGTAAACATAAACAAAATATACCACAGAAATGAGCTGTGCTTCCGTTGTTGTTTCAACACTCAAGGCAGTCTTTATACATGACAACTTCATGTTCTATACACAAGTATTGCTTACCCTGTTAGCATGTATTTTTTTCCCCTATACTTTCTTATAGGACACAGTTGACATCATTTATTTATTTATTTATTTATTTATTTATTTATTCATTTATTTTTGCGGGGTCTCAGTTTTTAATCTTGGCAGGGCTTCCTTTGCACACGTGCACCCTTGGTTTCAGATCATGTTCAAAGCTGCAGTGTCCACACTCTGCACATGCTCCTCAAACTTGGCGATCTCCTCTTCTAGCAAGTCGGTGCCCACCTTGTCATCCTCTACCATACACTGATCTGCAGCTTGTGGATGTCGTAACCCACGGGGACCAGTTTGGAACCACCCCAGAGCAGCCCATCCAGCTGGATAGAGCGTACACAGGTCCAGCTTGGCCATGTCAGTCTCATCATCCCAAGGTTTGACATCCAGGAGGATGGAGGACTTGGCCACCAGTGAGGGCTTCTTGGATTTTTTTTTTTTCTGCACATTGCCTTAGCCTCTTCTCCCACAGCTGGGCCGCCTCCTTGTCCTCCTCTTCATTGCTGCCAAATAGGTCAATGTCATTGTCCTCATCATCCTCTGCTGGTGTGGCCACCTTCTTGGCTGAGGGCTCCACTTGGTGCATGGGAGACATGTGCTAGGTCTGTGGGGCTGTGGCTCGATGGCTGGGTGAGCTCTTCTCGAGGGTGTTCAGCTGGGCCTCCAGTCTAGAGATGGCCTGCTGCAAATCCTGCACCACACTTCTCAGGCTCTGGTTCTCCACTTCCAAGCTGGCAATCTGGACAACAAGCTCACTGTGGTCTCCACCAGGCCCATTGGAGACCCCAGGGCTGGAGCTTCCAGCCAGGGATTTCTGGATGTTCTCTCTGGCTCTTGCAATGTCACAGAGGATCATGCTGGCACCATTCTCCTGGCAGGAGGCAGCAGCCACAGGCCCATTCATCTACTCTTAGAATTTCCTTTCTGCATCATCATACTTGAACTTGTCGAACCAGATTTTCTCATGCACTAGGAAACTGGTGGCTATTTTTACACCTACTAAGGACACTGCAACCCAGAAGAACCTACAGTGTGGGACTAATTGACATCTTTTTAATTTCCCTGTTCTCATAGCAAATCCTTGTGATGCTGCCTGTTCATCTATTGTCTTCCCAGTGTGCTTCCATAAGTCTTAACATTCCTGGGATCACTATGACAAACCCATGCTTAAGTACAGCAGACCTATTAATACTTTCAGCTCATCTAGTGAACTGAGGTGTCATAATAAATATATTTTTGCATCTTAATTTTGGTGCATGCAAAATGTTTTATAACCATATCAGCCTTTGTGTATTTCACAGCATCTCATATCATTTTATCTGTTATAATTGCCAACTGAATAGCAGTACTGGTACTCTGTCCAATATATTTCTCCTCTGCCAAGACCTTCACTATATTTTTGAACCTAATTCTAACATTGGGTCACTCAGTTTGCATGCATGGTCATTTTGTAGTATTTCAACTAGTCAAATATGTACTAGCATTGCTGCGCGGGGGGAGGGTTGTCCTCTGAATCAAAGAGGTCTGCATTCCCTGTGCCTGTGTCCGTAGACTCTTGCTCCATTTGACTGTCACAGGAACGTTGGCTCACATGGCCAAGATCAAAGTCATCAACATTATCAAACACCCACGCCACCCTTCTGTTACAAAAGCCTGCATTTTACCGTGGTGGTTCATCCTGACAAACCATGTATGCGTAACCTGATGATTCACTTTGACCTCCAAAACTTGGAAATCTAGTTTTTCATGTTCCATTGTACTGAATTGGGCTACTTCAACCAGGAAAATCAGAAGAACTTTTTAAAAACAAATCCTGGCACACGGAAAGGAAAACAATAGGGACAATACCTTTTACAATAGCACCCCGGAAAATGAAATACCTTGGAATTCACTTAACCAAAGAGACAAAGATCTTTTCACAGAAAATTACAACACCATAAGAAAAGAGATTATACAGGATTTCAGAAAATGGAAAGATATTCCCTGCTCCTGGATAGAAAGAACCAACATCGTGAAGATGGCCATAGTCCCAAAATTGCTGTACAGATTTAATGCAATCCCTATCAAACTGCCACCAGCATACCTCCCAGACCTAGAAAAATAGTTCCTAAAATTTATTTGGAACCACAAATGACCTAGAATAGCAAAGGCAATCTTGGCCAATAGAGACAAGGCAGGAGGCATCACAATTCTTGACTTGAAATTATACAACAAAGCCACTGTGACAAAATCAACATGGTATTGGCAACAAATTGGACCTGAGGATCAGTGGAATAGATTAGAAGACACAGAGGCATCTACAATCACGCTCAGCCATCTGATCTTTGACAAAGGGGCTAAACAAGCTCACTGGAAGAAAGATAGCCTCTTTAACAAATGGTGCTGGAAAACCTGGCTTTCTACATGCCGAAAACTAAAACTTGACCCAGCTCTATAACCATGCACTAAGTTAAAGTCAAAATGGATTAAAGATCTAAACATTAAAAGAGAAACACTCAATCTCCTGGAAGAGAAAGGAGGAGGAACTCTTGAAGACATAGGGGTAGGTAAAGGGTTCATGAACAAACATATATTTGCATGGGAAGCACTTGAAAGAATCAACAACTGGGATCAACTCTTCTTAAGGAGCTTCTGCATGTCAAAAGAAATTGTCAACAGAGTGAAAAGACAACCCACAAATATTGAAAAAATCCTAACTAATAAGCAATCAGACAGAGGTCTACTGTCTAGAATATATAAAGAACTAAGATAGAACAGGGTCCTCATATTTATTTATTTATTTATTTATTTATTTATTTTTTAACAGAAACACTAAATCGTTTGTTTTTTTTTTTTGTTTTGTTTTTTGTTTTTTGTTTTTTTTTTTTGGTGGAACCAGAGATTGAACTCAGGATCTTCTGCTTGCCAGGGAAGCACTTATTCCACTGAGCCATCTCCCCAGTCAGGTCCCTCAAATTTGAAGATCCAGTTCAGAAATGGGCATCTGAGATGAATACATACTTCTCAGAGGACGAAATTAAAGAAGCGAATAAATATATGAAAAAATGCTCCACATCGCTAGTCATCCATGAAATGCAAATGAAAACAACACTGAGATACCATCTCACTCCAGAAAGAATGGCTATCATAAGGAAATCAACCAACAACAAATGTTGGAGAGGTTTTGGGGAAAAGGGAGCACTTCTCCACTGCTGGTGGGAATGTAGACTGGTACAACCATTGTGGAGATCAGTGTGGAGACTCCTCAAAAGGGTAGGACTGGAAATCCCATTCAAGCCAGCTATCCCCCTACTGGGAATTTTCCCAGAGGAACTGAAAACATTGTATCATAGCAATATATGTGTACCTATGTTTATAGCAGCACAATTTGTGATAGCAAAATCTTAGAAACAACCAAGATGTCCATCACATGAGGAATGGTTGAAAAAGATGTGGTATTTATATATAATGGAGTATTGCTCAGCTATTTAAGGATGATAAGCTTGAAGCATTTATATTGAAGTGGTTGCCAACTGAACATATATCATAAGTGAAATAAACCAGATACACATGTGCAAATATCATAGTCTCCCTAGTATAAGAAGTGAAAAGAATAAATACAAATAGAAATGTACAACAACTAAAAAGAATTGATTCAGATAGTTAGGGCAAACTGAACGGCATATACTGCAGAGTACTAATCAGCTTTCTTCTGGATGGTTAATAACCGAAGTTCATAGATCAAAATTGGAGAAATAGAAGAGCTGCAAGGCCAGCCAACATTTTGGCCCTAGCCTTTCAAGGTCAGTGAAGACTCAGGGCATAGGAGAACCTGTACTGTAACATCATGAAATGCAGTTGTGCCCTAAATTTTCTGATCAAGGAGATTATGGAGCCACAGAGGAAAGAGACTGATGATGTATAGTGTGCCTGGGGAGAGTCACATGGGGAGAAAACTTTCACTGAGGCTCTCACTGACAGCAAACTGGTCAAGCATTGGCCATGACTCATCCACACGGATGACACAGACAAAGGATCTACAGAATAAGGTACAGGACTACAAGATAAACCCTGAGGGGACTTCACTGACCTCATCAGAAACAAAAGCTACATCTTTTGGTATAGGTCTTGATCTATCTCAGTCTTAACCATCCAGCAGGAAAGTATAAAAATAAGGTATACAAAATAAGGCCATAATAATAAGTTGAGCTGTAAATGGCTATAGTCAGCAACTTCTTCAGATAACTCACTATTGTTGTGGAATGCTGGACTGGGTTGGATTGTGTCACCGAGTTCAGGCACCTAAATGGGTTGAATGACAATGGAGTACTCATCTTTGACATGTCTAGACAAAAAAAACGGGGGTATACAAGGGAAGAATCATGATGTGTGTGTATAAACAGTACAGTTAGGATAAATACACCGTGCTTCTACATAATTCTATGAGAAGCAAGATTTGCACTAATAGTGGTTGGACAAGATATTAAGTTGGCTTCTAGTACTATGGACAAACACTAGGGAGATAACAAGGTGGAAAGTATTAATTATTGAATCTGATATAATTCAGCTATAAAAAAGTAAGGTAAGTATATAGCTACACTCTCTTAATTCACTGATTAGAGACATCTGCTATAATAATATCTGTAAGTATAATATCATGTATGCATCTTGTACAACACCAAAACATTACAAAAACATTTTGCAATGTATTGATTTATCGAAGCTGTCCTGTTAATTTGTCTTGGAACTGCCTCATTGCTATTTTTTCTCCAATATAAATAAAAATAATAATAACAATAAAATAAAAATAAAAACAAATCCTGCAATGTTGTGGGTTTATTGGACCCCCTGTGATGCTCAGGTAAACATACACAAAACTGGTTGGATGGAGCATAATTGTGTCAAATCCTGCTTTGACATTTTTGTACACATACACACATCTTTCTATTCATCATACCAAGTATGTAAACACAGACTCCTTACTACTTCCCTCAGGGAAAGGTGCTGAGAAGCATAGCAAGCTCCTATTATACTAAAGGACAAGTGTACAGTAGAAAAGTACGGGATGGGTCTTCTGGACCCAAGCTGTTATATTTTGTGTCTAGTTGTCCCCCCAAAGCCTCCTGCAGTCATGCGGAGGCTTCTGGAGTTTGTGATTGATTATTGTGGGTGTGGATGCTGTGCCTACCCTGGGGCAGGCAATTTGCATTATAATGTAAGGAGTGTAGCTGCCAGAATTGCTGCCACTCCCTTAGCTCCCTTGCTCTTTTTATAATTATTTATTTATTTATTATTTATTTTATTGAAATACAAATATCAATGGGACAGTTTTAAGACACCTTAACAGGACGGAATCGATAAATTAATACAATGCAAACTGTTTTCATAATGTTTTGGTATTGTACAAGGTGCATACATGATATACTTGCAGACATTATTATAGCAGATGTCTCTTATCAGTAAATTAAGAGAGTGTAGCTGTTTATGTATCTTATTTTTTATATCTGAATTATATCACAAATTCAATAATTACTACTTTCTACCTTGTTATTTTCCTAGTGGTTGTCCATAGTACTAGAAGCCGACATAATATCCTATCCAACCACCATTAGTGCAAATCTTGCCTCACAAAGAATTATGTAGAAGCACAGCGTTATCTATCCCAACTGTACTGCCTATACACACACATCATGATTCTTCCTTTCTATACCCCTTCCTTTGTCTATGCCTGTCAAAGTGCAGTGTCAAAGATGGGGCACTCCATTGTCATTCAACCAATTTAGGTGACTGAATTCGACGACACAATCCAACCCAGTCCAGCATTCCACAACAATAGTGAGTTATCTGAAGAAGTTGCTGACTATAGCCATTTACAGCTCAACTTATTATTATGGCCTTATTTTGTATACCTTATTTTTATACTTTTCTGCTGGATGGTTAAGACGTAGATAGAGCAAGGCCTATATACCAAAACATGTAGTTTTTGTTTCTGATGAGGTCAGTGAAGTCCCCTCAGGGTTTATCTTGTAGTCCTGTACCTTATTTTGTAGATCCTTTGTCTGTGTCATCCATGTGGATGAGTCACGGCCAATGCTTGACCAGTTTGCTCTCTGTGAGAGCCTGAGAGAAAGTCTTCTCTCCATGTGAGTCTTCCCAGGCACACTATAGAACTTCGTTCTCTTTCCTCTGTGGCTCCATAATCAATTGAGTCAGAGAGGGCAAAGTGAATGGCATATGCTGCAGGGTACTAATCAGCTTTTCTTCTGGATGGTTAACAACCTAAGTTCACAGATCAAAATTGGAGAAATAGAAGAGCTGCAAGGCCAGCCAACATTTTGGCCCTAGCCTTTCAAGGTCAGCGAAGACTCAGGACATAGGAGAACCTGTACTGTAGCATCGTGAAACTCAGTTGAGTCTCTTGCTCTTTGCTGCTGCCACGAAAGGTTGCTCTCTGCCACTCTGCCTTGGAACCAGCTGAATATGAACTGAAACCTCCAGTAACTGTGAGCTAAATCAACCTTTTCTTCCTTCAGTTTGGGTGTCAGGTATTTGTCCCAACAATGAGAGAAGAGTGACTGAGACTCAGGCTTATGCCTTTGTTAAAGTAAGTTATGCACACTCCACTCTGGCTTGGCCCTGGATTACAAGGGATTTCTGTAAGATGTTTAATATGCCATAGTTGCAAGAAAAAGGGTAAGGCCTTGCTGACGTATGAGGGCCTATCATCAGTTTTATTGTACACAGAACTCCTATCACAGAAAAGGCAGATAAACATTGTGCACTACCTTTTGTCCCCATGACAGGTGGCATGAATCATGAGAGAGTATCTACTGAGACCTAAATATATTATAGCTGTTCAAAGGATGGGATGTGACTGTCATGTTTCTTTCCAGATGTCCCCCAAAGCCTCATGCATTCATAGTAGTGAGCACCTAAAGTCTGTTTGATTCATCGTCCAATGCTAGGTTTAAGAGTCTAAATTTTACATCTGCCCTAGAGCAGGTGGCTACATACAATACGAAGGATGGAAAGCATCTTATTTCTTGCTCTCCTCCCTTGTTGCTTTTGTTGTCTTCTGTCACCATGGACTTGTCCTTCCATCATGTGCCACTCAGTTCTGGAGCCAGCCAGTTATGGACTGAACCCTCCACAAACTGTGAGATAAATAGACCTTTTCTCCCTTAAATTTGGGTGTCAGCTATTTTGTCTCAGCAAGGAGAGAAAAAGTAAGGTAGTGAATAACATCATTTGTCAAATTAAAATACCAACAAATCAGCCTGTTTGTAACCATATGTTAAAGGTCTCATTAAATTAGGACAGGGATTAATGTGTCCAATATAAAAGGTAGAAAAGGGATTTTGAATCACCCTTTGCAATGTGAGAGACAGTATTACAGTGGGAGCTGTGAGTTCAACTGTTATAATTTCATCTAGATGTCAAAATACAAAATGTGAAGAATAAAATATATCCAGAGGACTGTTATTTCCTATGAACTATGATTGGTTTTGTAGTTGTGTCTCTGCAGAATGTTTACTGACAATAATTACAAAGTTTACAGAGAAAAATTGAGATTAAGAGCCAGGCACAGTATTTTAACGAGACAATCATGATGATACTGTTTTTGTAACACCCTCAGATGCTTATCTTGGTTTAGGATAGATGTTTTAGTTAATCATCTCTGTCCAGTATATAAATTATTAATTTTTATATTTATTTATTTATTTATCTATTTATTTGGTATAGGGTCTTGCTACACAGCCCAGACTCATAGTGATCCTCGTGTGTCAGCCTCCCCAGTGCTGGAGTTACAGGTGTGTGTGTCCTACCTTGCCCAATTTTGGTGGCCAGCACAGGGCACCCAGGGTTCCAGGTCCAACATGACATGTGATACCAGTTATCAAAACTGGGTCCTCGTACTTACCAGGCAGGCACTTAGGCTGCTGAGCTATCTCCCCAGCCCCTAATTTGTTGCCCTTTTAATATAACATCATACGAGCCTCTTTTTTATTTTCATTTTTTATTTTTTGCAGTGCCAGGGATTGAACTCAGGACCTTTCACTTGCCAGATCTACTGAGCTATCTCCCCAACCCCAGGCCTCTTTCTTAAACTATCATCTAACTAGTGGTCTCATGATGACTTGACTTACACTTTTAATCACAAGTAGTACAAGGGAAAGGTAGATATCTGTGTCCAAGAAAAAGTTATCACCATAAATAATCCTACTTTTTTATATCTTAGAAGACCTATTCACTTGCAAGGCATGACTATGTTTAGCACACCATGAGGTTAGCAGTAATGAATGTCATATATAGCTATGTAGGAAACTTTGTCTCTTAATTTAGTTTTGAATCAAGGCCATCTTTTAATGGAACCTTATTATTTTAGTCACAGAAAACTCAGTCATTTTATGATGACCAAAGTAAATATACAACAACAATATGTTTAGAAAAGTTTATTGGGGTGTGTCTCCCATATGACTTTGGAAATTATTGGGGTCCCACTTATTAGTAAAGACAGACTAGAAGGAGATATTTCCAGGTGTCTGTTCCTCATTCACCAAGGGGAGTCTGTTCCAACAATTTCTCTAAGCCAAGAGGGTCCCCTTTAATTAGTTTTAAAAATTTTTTTCATGACCTATGAGAACCAGATTGTAACAACAAGTTACACATTATTTTTGACCAATTGAAGATTCTCAAGTTATTGTATGCAGACAACAATGTGCATTGCATTTGTATGACCAGTCCTGACATCTTTTTGATCAGCTGTCAGCCTGGGTGGAAGACTCTCCTTAACTCTGCTGAAAGTTATCCAAAACCCAGCTTAAGTTATAGACAAATATTTTTTAAATCCAAGAAGGCAAAAGACAAAAAAAAGATTTGTTGAGCTCCAACAAAACAGCTCTAAGTATGGTAACCAGTTCTAGACTAGATAGACAGACATAGGACAATTTGTTTATGAAACTATAGTGCACTCAAATGTAATTGGACAAGTTGATTTATAATAACTCTCACATTTTTTAAGTTTGTAGCTATAAATAGACTATTTTACTCCTTTCCAGTCCAGTGGAAGTTTCTTTTCAAGTCTCAAGTTCCTGTGTTGGTGCCAGTTGCAGAGAGTTGATCAGACCCTCAGATAACAGAGGAGGGAAGAACAGGGAATAAAGACAGATAAAAGGCAAAATTTAAGGTACAAGGACAGCCAGGAGGAACATCCCTCTAGTGAAATAGCACAACAATCTCATGGTTGACCCACTTTTATTAGCAAGCAGGAAGCATGGGATGGTAGCATGCATTTCATGGAGCAGCAACTCCAGAGAATGGGTAGATAAGGAATAAGTTAATGAGGAACAAGATTTTGTCTGTACTTGATGCTGGTATTTTTGCAACTTCCTCAGCAGATGCTATTTTGATTCAGGAAAACTGGGCCATCGGCATTCCACCTACAGCCAGGGTACACGTGGCCTACTGTATACCTCTCTGTTCCTGAAGCAAGATCACATTGACTTTCAGACTGTAGGGGCTTATGTCACATAATCAAAGTCCCCCATAATCTAGCACATATCCTGGTCCCCCAAAAATCGGTTTTAGAAGTGGGAATTGACAAAGCAGATTGTAAAAGGATTTAGAAAAGCACCTGAACAGCCCTCCCCCAGCTGGAGATCCTGTGACAAAGTCATGATTGGCAATATAAGAACCTTCAGCTGAGCGGGATGCCACATGCCTAAAATCCCAGCAATGGGGAGGCTGAGGCAAGAGGTTCATTGAGAGTTCGAGACCAGCCTGGGCTGCAAAGTGAGCTCAAGACCAGCCTGAACTGCATAGCAAGACCCTATCTCAAAAAGAGTTTTAGAAATTTTATTAAAACAAATGTTACACATTTATATTTGGTAATCTGAAAAACTAATTTGAAGATAGCACCAGGTGATACAGCAACCCTGTTGAATACTTGCATATAGTTTCTAATGCTGTCTGTCTGTTTTTACTTTTTTTTTCTTTTCTGTATTCTAGACAAGACTGTAGTGATTTGCCTGTTTACAGCCTCCCAAGTGCTGGGATTACAGGCGCATGCCACCATGCCCAGTCTCAACTGTAGTCTTAGCGCGCCCCAGGGTGGAGCTGGCATGGCAGGCCTGGGGATTGAACCTCCGGCCCCAGTGCCTGCTTGCAGGTGCTTTAATTCACTGAGCTACTTGGCCAGCCCTGTATTTGCTTTGGAAGAGACTTTAATTAGAACAGTGTGAGAATGCAGATTACAAATTGAACATCAGCACACCATAGACTGTGCCCTCCAGGGAGGCCCTAGGGCTTATACACTTCCTAATTTAGTTGTCAAAGAGGAAACCATCATCAGATCTACATTTACACAGTATTTTCAAACAATGGTAAATAATATACTTCTGCCCTTAAAACCAAAACAACACATGCTCACATGCACACTCACAGGGACGCTCACCTGACCACCTGTACCCACTAATGCCCACACCTGGAGTCTTTTCATATATACACATAGACCCAGTCACTTAAGTTCTAATCAGCGGGGTCCTGGAGGGCCCGAATTCCTTTGAAAGTCACTTACATTTTTACAACCTGAAGCCACATGGTCACTATGGTCTGTACACTCTAAGGGTGCCCCAAGTGAAAAGTGAGCCCTGCTTCTTTGTGTGAGGCTTTCTGTACATCTCAGGACTGTAAGTCAAAAAGAAGAAGAAGAAGAAGAAGGAGGAGGAGGAGGAGGAGGAGGAGGAAGAGGAGGAGGAAGAAGAAGAAGGAAGAGGAGGAGGAAGGAGGAGGAGGAGGAAGGAGGAGGAGGAGGAAGAGAAGGAGGAGGAAGAAGAAGAAAAAGAAAGAAAGAAAGAAAGAAAGAAAGAAAGAAAGAAAGAAAGAGAAAGAAAGAAAGAAAGAAAGAAAGAAAGAAAGAAAGAAAGAAAGAAAGAAAGAAAGAAAGAAAGAAAGAAAGAAAGAAAGAAAGAAAGAAAGAAAGAAAGAAAGAAAGAAAGAAAGAAGGCGGGGCAGATGCAGGGGCCGGGAGTTTGATCCCAAGGCCTGCAGTGCCAGCCCCGGCTCCCAGGGTGCTCTGAGATGGCAACTGAGACTGGAGAGGAGGAGGAGGAGGAGGAAGAAAGAAGGAGGAGGAGGAAGAGGAAGAAGAAAAGAGGAACAGGAAGAGGCCTTCAGGGGCTGGGAGTGCGACCCCAGTCTGTTATAAACTGCTTCAGTTTGTGTTGTAACTCAAAAATCAGATGACAAC
>PVKA01043174.1:0-16921 GCA_004027165.1 Ctenomys sociabilis | reverse complement strand
GAATCAGACAGTTTTAAGACACCTTAACAAGACAGATTCGATAAATTAATACATTGCAAAGCTGTTTTCATACTGTTTTGGTATCATACAAGGTGCATACATGTTATTATACTTACAGACATTATTATAGCAGATGTCTCTTATCAGTAAATTAAGAGTGTAGCTGTTTACTTATCTTATTTTTTATACCTGGATTATATCAAAAATTCAATAATTATTTTCCTAGTGGATGACCATAGTACTAGAAGCCAACATAATATCCTGTCCAACCACCATTGCTGCAAATCTTGCCTCTCGTAGGATTATGTAGAAGCACAACTTTATCTATCCCAACTGTACTGTCTATACACACACGTCATGTTTTTTTCTTTCTATACCCCTTCCTTTGTCTATACCTGTCAAAGGTGGGCACTCCATTGTCATTCAACTAACTTAGTTGCTTGAACTTGACAGCACAATCCAACACAGTCCAGCATTCCACAACAATAGTGAGTTATTCAAAGAAGTTGTTGACCATAGCCATGTACAGCTCAGCTTAATATTATGGCCTCGCGATGTATACTTCATTTTTATACTTTTCTGCTGGATGGTTAAGACCTAGATAGAGTATGTGGGCTTTTGGGTTGTCATAGATGGCTTTTATCAAGTTAAGATAGAATCCATCTATTCCAATTTTCTGTAGGTCTTTGAACATGAATGAGTGTTGGATTTTGTCAAAGGCTTTCTCTGCATCCATTGAGATGATCATGTGGTTTTTAGATTCCAGTCTATTAATATAGTGTGTTACATTTATAGATTTTTTAATATTGATCCATCCTTGCATCCCTGGGATGAATCCTACCTGGTCTTCTTGATGATTTGCTGTATTCTATTTGCCAGGATTTTGTTGAGTATTTTTGCATCTATGTTCATGAGGGAGATTGGCCTGTAGTTCTCCTTTTTGGTTGTGTCTTTCCCTGGTTTTGGAATCAGTATTATACTTGCCTCCAGAAATGATTTTGGGAGACTGTTTCCTTTTGAATTTCATTGAAGTTTGTGGAGTGTGGGGATTATATCTTCTCTAAATTTCTTATAGAATTCAGCTGTGAATCCATCAGGACCTGGACTTTTCTTTGTCGGTAGGCTTTTTATTATGTTTCGTATTTCGGGCTGTTATCAGCTTATTGAGAGTTGTTAGATCTTGTTGATTCAGTTTTGGTAATTTGTACCTTTCGAGGAATCTGTCCATTTCCTCTGTGTCTTCTATTCTGTGAGCATAAAGATTGTCGAAGTAACTGTTGATAATCTTCTGAATTTCTGCTGTCTGTGGTGATTTCACCCTTTTCATTCCTTATCGCTTGTACTTGAATTTTCTATCATAAAGACACTGAGGAAAGAGGACTTGCAGATCTTTAGAAAGTTATGAGAATCACGTGGTAAGCATCTCTGAAGTGACGGGGAGCATTTTTAAGGGAAATTGTACTGTTATGTTACGTAAAGTTTCACCATATATTTTTATTACACCACCTACATTGTAAAAGGTATGTCTGGCCCAGGCCATCCACAGTGTCTTCCGAAGACATAAGAGAACTAATGAAATTTTGCCAGCAGATGAGACACAGATCAACTTGGCTCCACGGTGCTGTGGTCTTTTCTTCTGTAACTTCACTGTCGATTCATTTTTCAGTCCTGTAACTTTGCTCTAACTCTTCAAAATAAGCTCTTCTTTGCCTTTTAGGAAGATGTGGAGTTTACTATAAAATGACACTGCAGTCTTTCTTTTCAGTGAAGGAATTCGTCCAGGTTTATAATACTATCCCAAACTGCATGTTAGCACTATAGATTGTGGTTGAATGTTTTCTTTTGCATTTGTTATGATGAAATCATGTAGTCGCGGTAACTTATTCATCAGTTCTTCAACAAAATTCAACTGGACTAAAGATTTTCTCAGTGGCTTTGAAGCATAGTTCAGTGAAAACCTTAATCTTTTGAGGTCATCTTTCACCTCATTCCATTGCTATGTCATTTCTCTACTCAATCCTCTATCAAGTTAGACTACTTGCCCCCTCTTAATGCATACTAATAGCAGAAATATTCTGCAGTGAAAGAAATGAATAAAGACCATGCCACTCCTGGGCTGGGGATATAGCTCGGCTGTAAAAGGACCTGCCCAGGAAGTGCAAGGTCCCACGTTTGATCCCCATTACCATAAAAAAGAACAAAATTTAACTTTGTATGCATTTCTTTTCATGAAATGAATAAATGACAACTTGCCTCAAAAATACATTTTATTTTTATGTCCACCTTTTAAGGTTGGGATTTGAAATATGAGTATCTTAAGTCTAATTGAAATCTAATTAAAATAATACTGATTAAATGTTTGCCCCTGAGTGATGTGATAAGTGGCATTTAAGTTGGATTAAAGACACACACATGCAAAGGCATGCACCCACAGGTTGTTTGCATTTTTAAAAAGCAGAGCAATAAGAATAGTTTTTTCTTTTTCTTTCCCCTTTGATCTTTATAATGCCTGCTAGCTACCTGCATCATCACCCCTTAGATCATCTGAGACATCACAAACTCAAAATGCAATGCAATTTTACACGTTAGTCCTTCTTAATCTTCTTGTATGCATTTCTACATTTTTCAACTATGTAATGAACACAACCCTTTTCTCCTGTTAAATACTAAATTTTGTGTTAGAAAACAATGCACATATGTTTTTAATCTTAGGCCAAATGTTTCTTTAGCTAGATATGTCGTTTGCAGTGACCATCTGGCTAAGCCAACAGAATGTCTGATGGAAGCATTACGAAAGCTGATAATGTAGCTGAAATTCACCAATTGCGTAAATATATAAAATTATTTCTTCACTAGCCAAACCCATTGGAAGCCACACTTAACACTCGGTGTTAAATGATGCGTCATCTAAAAACTGAAAACTAAGTCTTTTAAAGTGTAAAATAGTAAATAATACTAATATTTTAGTACTTTAAAAAAACTCTCAATAGACCAGCAGAAATGAGCGGTACAATTACCCAAGATATATTTTCCCCCTTCCTCCTTTTTCTCACTTCCCTCATCCCATTTGTCCCTTCCTTCTGAACAGTTTACTTTCCTTTCACTGAATCTATTGTCTCTTTCAGGTTTTATTTACTCTTCCAGGTCCTTATACTAGTGAGACAGTAGCATTTTTATATTTGTGGGTCTGATTCATTTCCCTTCCAAGTAAGTGATCTTCTTTATCCATTCCTTAGTTAATGGGTATTTGGGTTGTTTCCAAGATTGAAAGGAGCAGTTAAAGCTTAATTTTTTTCACTTCCTTTTAATTTTTTTAAAAATGTTTTTAACTGACTCTCCATGCTTGTATCTGGTAATCTAAACAACTAATTTGAAGACAATATGTAATATAAGAATTATTGTTGAATCACTATTGTTTTTTCATTTCATGTACAAGGTCTCATTACGGAGCTCAGACTCGTCCCTGTTTTCACCCTCCACAGTGCTGGGATTGCAAGCCTGTGCCACCATGCCCAGATTCATTATCTGGCTCAGCCTGCCCCTAGGGGGCAGGACTGGCATGACATACTGGACCAGGGATCAAAACCCTGGTCCCTGCTCTTACCAAAGCAGGTGCTTAGTCCACTGCTCTATCTCACTGGCCCTGAATTCCTATCATTTAGCTTGTGAAATTCTCTATTGTTTCTATTTTTTTATTACAATTTTTAAATTCTCTTTCGAAATAAAAAACAAAACATGTCAAGTCTGAACTTACATGCAAATTCTTTGGATTATAAAACATAACTGAAACCAAAATATACTACATTACTAAGTGAAATATACTACATTACTAAGCAAATACTATCCACAGGTAGTGTTTCCCTTTCCTGGGCTCTGACACTTGGAGAGCACCACCTACATCCTACTCGCGCTTTCTGACCATGTGTATAATGACTCCCAGTACCACCCACTTTTCTGAAATTCAGGTCAATCTTCACTTCTAGTGTGAGATCCTCCTTGATCTGCAGGATTAGGAAGCTTTATCTTTCTTACATCTCTTGCTTTATAGCTTTTCCACTCAACAAATTCATGAGAGGACAGGATATAGTTACACTGAACTTGGCCTATCTAAACCCTGTTCACGTGTGTGTTTATGTAGAAGTATGGAATGAAAGTCAGAGACTGGCATTAAAAAATTTGTAAACAAGGGCTGGGACCATAACTCAGTGGCAGTGAACTTGCCTAGCATTCAGGAGGCCATGAGTTCAATCTCCAGCACAAAAGAAAAAAAAGTAGGCAAAAAGAACATTTCAACAGTGATGGACAAAATGACTACGCAGTAAGGTCTACAGTAATATGTAAAAAAAAAGCTTTCCAGGTATATAAAATATATGTATTAATAGGATCAGATATAAAAAAATTAAAAAGCAAAAATACTCTTCATAACTTTTACAATGCTGCATATTTCAATTACATGTTTTTTCCATACTTCTATCTAGCATAACTTCATACATATAAAAGGATATTTTGTATGAAAAGGATCTAAAACATTTTTTTTCAAAAAATATTTGGGCTGTTTGAACATTTTCTAATTTTTAAAAATTAGTTTTCAATTCAACTTACAGTACCAATCAAAGCATCTGTGTAAAATATAATGTATGCCTCTAAGGAAACACCCTTACTTAATATCTTAGTTCAGATTTTTATGGCAAAATTCTATCCCAAGTATTCTTGCAAACAACAAAAACGTTTTTCTCACAGATCTGGAAGCTCAAAATCAGAAAGCAGGCTGTTGCTCTGCTTTGGCTCTGGTGAGGCTCTTTGCCTTCTGTCATTATTAGCGTTGGGAAACTCCCAAGGGCTTCTTCCTGAGGGCACTGATGAATTCCACTCGTGCAGCTCTGGCTGCATTATTTCCCTAAGATCCCTTTCCAAATACCATCACATTTGAGGTTAGAATTTCAACATATGCTCCTGGGGTGACCCAAACATTGAGTCCAGTGCACTAAAATAGCATGGAGTAGTTTTTAAATACCTGTTTTCAAATCTTTTAACTAAAAATTTTGAAACTTGGATCAGTATAAAGTAGGCTTTTCTCTTTTTATGACTCTGTACCTTAACATCCAAATAATGATGATGCTTAGGTGTGTGGCGTGCGGTCACTAAACTGATCTACTATCAACAGTGGTCACACTGAGCAAGTTTACCTGCATATTTCCCGTGGATACATTCCTCTAATCTGGACCACTAGAAAGAAATTCTTCTACATTGTCAATTAGAAATAATGTTTGGGTTAACTAACAGAATAAATCCAGAAAAGGTGACGAAGTGAAAATCACGAACGGTCTTGGGAGGGATAATTTCAATGGTGATATATCGTATTTCCACTTCTATCAGAACACAAACTTCTACTAATTAGTATTTTTATCATGCATAGAAAACAAGCTATAAAAATTAAGCTTCTCAAAGGAACAAATAAGTTAAACCTAGGATATATAATTAATATTGGCTGACAAAATTGGAATCCAATAAAGGCCTAAGATCCAAAACAGGCCAACAGGTCAAAACAAATTTGAAAACACCTAAGATATTTAATTATATCTGAGCATTTAAATTCTTCAGTAACATTGTAAATTGAATAATTATAACCTAGGCACAGAAAAATCAGCTCTAAGTATTAATAGGATCAGATATAAAAAATAATTTTAAAAGCAAAAATACTCTTCATAACTTTTACAATGTTGCATATTTCAATTATATGTTTTGAAACATGTAATTGAATAAATAAATCAAATAAATAAATAAATGAATAAATAAATAAAAGTCTATGTACTTTTTAATTAATCACTATTAGGTTTCACCATATTAGTCTATTCTTAATTTTTTTTTAATTCTGAGGGTTGGCTAATAGCTCAGCCGGTTAAAGTGCCTGCAAGCAGGTGCAGGGTCCTGGGGTTCAATATCTGGGCCTCCCATGCCAGCCCCACTTCCAGGGTGCACTGAGACAGCAATGGAGACTACGAGTGGCCAGGAATCTCAGCTCTTGGGAGACTGTAAACAGGCGGATCACTGAGTCCAGTTTAGTAGTGAGGTCCTGAGCACCCTGAATACCCTTCCCTAAAAAAAAAAAAAAATTCTGGACCATATTATTTAAGAGAAGTGCAAATATGCTAGAGACTATTAAAAAGAGTATGTCTGGGTATGGAATGAAAAAACATATCATTCCAAAGGATGGAATTTTAGGGGTCGTTTGCTTATGAAACCCATAAGTATGGGCAGAAGATGTGGATTTATGATTTTTTTCAGAGAATGGGAGGAATAAACCTTGACTCTTCCAAATCTTAATCTCTATGATCCTGTGTGGTCACAAAACATATATATATATAATTTTGCTTTCAAATATCAAGTTTCAATATTTAAAAATATTCCAAATTTAAACTGAAATAATTCAAGCACGTTATCATTCAAATTTATGTTGACTGTTAAATCTATTGAAATAGTTCTATACCAGGAGTCAGTCTAAAATGAAGATTATTACCAATGAAAAAAGTGAAATATAAAAATCAATTAAGTAAATTTTATTTATTTATTTTTTGGTGGTACCAGGGATTGAACTCAGGACCTTGAGCTTGCTAGGCAAGCACTTATTCCACTGAGCTATCTGTCCCATAGCCCAATTAAGTAAATTTTATTACTTAGCAAGACATGTGAAACTCTTGGCTGTACAACTATTGCCAGATGCAATGGATGCTTCCGAGTATGGGTCTATTAGTATGAACTCTTATAAGCTGCATTCACAGAACTAAGGGATTTGCTGTCCACAAACATGGGTTGGATGTGACGAACCTCAGTTCTCTGCATAGTCTTCTATTGTCTTTAAAGTAATATAATTGGGCTGGTGAGATAGCTCAGCAATCTAAAGCGTCTACATAGGCAAGCTTAGGCAGGTGCAGAAGACTGCAGTTTGATCCCCAGCACCACATGGCACACCAGTTCCACCTTCAGACTGGGCTGATCCAGCCAAAAAATAAAAATAAAATGACATGATTTCTTTTCATTGGATGCCACAGACAACTAAAGTGAACCCTGTGATACCATAATGTTACTAAATAAAATCATAGTCACCTCTACACTCAGGTTAATATGAGTAGTTATTCTTTTTGTTTCTCACTAAATAATGTAGAAATATATTAGAAAACATTTCAGGCTCAGTATCTTTTATGGCATTAATTAATATTTCTTTATGCTTTGTCAGAAGTATAAAAGTTTGCTTTATTTTGCTTTGGGGAAAGCTGTGTAACATTTACGGTAAATGCTATAGTTTGGATTTTCTAAGAAGTGAAATTCTAATCAAGTAAGATTTGATCGTAATCCTTATCCCTGGAGACCTCTCAATGAGAAAACATCTAGATTCAGACAATTTTAATTTGTTGTCAATACCATATTTATATAGGACTCTGAACACTTTCAATGTATATTCTGGAAACCATTGGCCATATCAATAAGATTGTTTCATTTTAAGTACAGGAAATCACACAAAAAGTACATCATTTCTTTGTTTACAATTGTTGTATAAGTCCTTCCCCTATGAAATTCTAAACTGCCTCAGGTAAACAGAGTCCTAATTTTCTCCTGGTTGCCATTTTCTTTTCATTGCTTTTCTTTCTTCTCTTTTTAAGGAAAGATATTTAGCATAGATTTCAAATGTGAACCTCTCAGAAAATTTTGCTGCTTCACAAATTATTTTTTCATAGTGATTTTTTTTCTCATTATCAAATAATTGGATCTACCATGACATTACTACCTTTGGTATTTAGAAACATAAGGCAAATTCTCTGGCCTAATTGCATGAAAAAAAAACCTCTCTGGCTGAACAACACCTAATTTAAACACAGCAACAAAAAAGCTTCTTTTTTATAAACAAAAGCCATCTGCCTTTTCTGTGTAGAGTATATGAAAACACAGCAAAGTCTTAAAATATAAGATCCAAACATATTGGCTGTGATATTTCTCTTGGACAATCAGCAGAAAGTATGCCTTTTTCTATTCTGTGCAAGTTTGCTACAGGTGACCTCTCTATTTCTCTCATAATTGTTTTTTGCCTCCCAAATGCCAAGTGGCTCATATACAACAGCAAAATATAATGAGGACCTGAGAGATAATTGCCGTTAGAAATATGCCACGAATTATATCAGCGCCTGCCAGGCTGTTGATGATGTCCATAAATACCCAGAAGAGTGGATGTGGAGTGCTCTGCCAGCTTGGCACGTCCAGTGGACAGAGCAAATGAAAGGAGCAACTCAGAAGCAAGCGCTCGCCCTCCCACATCTCTCATTATCTTGCTCCTTGGCTCACCAAACAGTTTTTAAGCCACATCCACAATTTCATGATGGGTTGCTTTTCAAATAATATCTTTTGATAGCTGGCATCCATGTAAGAAAACGAACACATGAAAAAAAAATTACTGTGATGAGCTAGACGTTCTAGAATTATTTTTTTCTTCTGCTTGAACTTACACTTCAGTTTCATCATCTTTATAAAATAATCATATGATTATAAGCTGTGCTCTTTATCTTATTATTTCCCGCAAAAATTTTACCCAGTAATTAATGCCACTCACTTTGTCAGGTCTAATATCAATACTGCAAACTGGTCGTTTTTCTCCTGGGAATTTTGTTTGTGTTGCTTTGTTTTTGTGGAGAGGAGCACAGGAGGTTGGAGAAGTTGCATTAAAAAGATTAACTTTAAAACATAGAATTTGAAGACCTAAAAACTATGCATGCTCCTGTGTGAAGTTGGGGCTCAAGCCAGATCTGGAAAGCCAGTTCAAATCTTCTCACAAATCTATGATTCCGTGTATTTTATCAAACCAAGTAAATATGCTCTTCTTTATAAATATTTGTGAATTTATGTAGTTAATTGGAAACTTTATTTTATAACTGTATTTCACTGTTACAAAATAGAAATCTATGTTCACCAGGGTTTATTAAAACGAGACTCTCACAAACAAAACACATAATCTAGGAAAAATGGTTTGGTTAACATAACTTGATAAAGAAATTTAAATGAGGGCCGGCCAAGTAGTTCAGCAGATTAAAGCTCCTGCAAGCAGGCGCAGGGGCCAGGGGCCGGGCCTGCCATGCTGGCCACAGTCCCAACCCTGTGCTGAGACTACAACTGACACTGGATGTGTGGCGTGTGCCTGTAATCCCAGCACATGGGAAGCTGTAAACAGGAGAATCACTACCAGGCTGATCTAGTAGTGAGACCCTGAACACCCTGTAGACACTTCCCTAAAAATACTGAAAAGAAAAAAAAAGAAATTTAAGTGGGTAGCTGATTTGAAAAACCCTTCTTGTCCCATATTTTATTTTTCACAAACAAAAACATTCCCACTAGTAAAAATAAATGGTAATCCAATTTGAGCACAACCCCTAAATTTCTCTAAGTATACCTATGCTTTCTTGAAGAAAAGCAGCCCTTACCATTTTCATTATTTCTATTATGCAGAGTCAGCTATAATCCTACCACCTGTCAGGTAGCTATTGTACCCACCAGAAGAACTGTTAATTGCTTTCTCTCAAAAGTGCTACTATTCAGATAAAATATCACGCTTCCCGAATTAGGCACGTTGCTCATGGTGGATTTCTTCCCCCTTTTCTACATGATTAAAGCGCATACTGTCTCTCTAAGAAGGGAATATCTCGATTTTATTTAGGAAGGGAATATACTTTGTGTTAAAGAAAAAACAAGTGATTCAAGGAAAAAACTTTGAAAAGAAGACAACAAAAATGTCAACAGGTGACTACATTTTCAATGTCTTCTATTGTCGAAGTAGATACTTTTGTAAAACTTTCACTGATGTAGGGTTTCGTGGAAATTGTTCTTTTCTTCAAAAACAAAATGATACATGATGGGAAATGTTAAGGGCTTGTCATTTTTAGGTTGGTTTGGTAGTCATCACAGAGTTACCAGTTCTAGATTTACCGTTCTACCACTAAAATCCAAAAACTAGTGAACCAGCAAAATTAGATGTAACACATTTTTTTTTCAACTGGTTTCTCCAGCTGTCATCTCCAAGAAATGGAGGTAAATGAGGTGTGTCCTGCCATCAGCTTTACTTTCTCCTGTAACGCAAATAACTCAACTGAAGAGAGGTGCATCACAACATAAAATTTCACCACTGCTTTGGGGAAAAACTTGGCAGTTTCTTCTAAAGTTAAATATATTTGCTATACGGCCTCCCTACTATATTTGCCAAGGCCTGTACCTCAGTAATACAAAAACATGTGCATACAAATACTCCCACACAGATGTTTGTTGAAGCTGTGTGTATTTTGCTCTCAAACAGCCAATAACCAGAGTCCAGCAATATGTTTTTTAAAGCAAACTGCAGTTTATTCATACATGGGCTACTACGAAGAAATGAAAGTGAAGTAAGCATGAACATGGATGAGTATAAAGAGTCCACTGTAGATTGGCAACAACAGCAGATGTACATTGTATGATTCTGTTTATATGACATTCTAAACAAACCAACAAAATACAGTTGGCCCTCTTTATCTGCAGGTTCCACCTAGGTGGATTCAAATGATTCTAGGTAGAAAACACTCAAACAAAATCCCAGAACATGCAAAGACTGGATTCTCAGCACACTGAGAACTGTGTTGGATCCACATGAATCCAGGGACAAGCCTGCATGTAGCCTCCTGCCAACTCCCAGGTCTCTCAATTCCAGCACTGTTCAGGCAGTGCATGCTTACTTTAACAGTGATTGTGTCTGTACTGAAGATATGCACATTTTTTTTAACATTGTCCCTTAAACAACACTGTATGACAACTACTTACATAGCACTTACTTTGTATTCAGTGTTATAGGTAATTCAGAAATGCTGCAATGTATATGAGAAGATTTGAAAAGCATATATAAAGCTATTCTGCTTATATAAGGCACACAAGCATAACCATATATTGATACTTGTGAGAGAAGTCCTTGTACTAAAGATTCCTAGACACTGTACAATCTAAAGGCAATCAATGGGTGCTATGGGTGGCATTATTGACTCTCAAAGATAAGAGACTTTTGTAGAGTCATAAATATCCATATATGTGTACACAAACATCATACATTTTCTTTCACTTGTCAAAAGGTACCCAAAATTTATTGACTTTTGCAGCTCCAAGTATTGCATGCCAAGCCACTATGGTAAACAGCTGGTTCCATGTACAGCTATTTCTATTTACACAAAGCTATTTCTACTCACACACTATTTATAAAACACAGTAAATAATCACTGCTAAAAAGAATCATTTTCTTTTGAACAGTATTGCAGTTGTAGAAATGAGCTCTTTCAAGTTATAAATACATACGGAATAATACAAACACATTTTTAAAATCCAAGGAAGTTCACTTGAAGAACAACAACAGACTCATAATCAGGGTACAATCAGAGTACTAAAAAATAAACAAACTGCAACTTGACAGCATTCATAAGATTTTTTTCTTCCTGAACACTAGTTATATTGAACATTTCCTTGTCATTACACAATGAAAGCACAATTTTTAACACTATCTGATTTCCGTACATCGATGCTTGATTCCACAGAAGCAGGCTAATCTGAGCAACACTCCTCATTACTCAACTCTTTCCAATTAGTGTCCACTCTGGTGACTTAGAATGCTTGTGAGAACAAACCAGGACCATCAGCGGAGGTAAGATGCAGGCAGATACTTTACACCAACTAGTTTCTCTCTTTTCTATGGGCAGAAACATTCCACACACACTGCAGACCTCATGAACACACGCCGTTCTTTGAAGGAATAGGCACACACTGTAGATGGTCCGGATAAGTGCTTCATTAGTACTATAAATAAAAGCACAATTTTTTCCCTGCTGAGTGGTGAATTAGCAATGTCATGCTATGACAGGAAAGATTTCCATAATATGATTTTATCATTCTTCATGCTGCTTTGGAATGAAAGGTGTGTAAACTAGAGAAGATAAGATTGATGGGAGAAAGGATAAATTTATTTGAAAACTGTAAAGCCTGTGGCAATAAGAGAAATTAATGTGAAATTCTTTAAATACATCTATTATGTATATTATGTACATAGATGTATAAATGTATATTATATGCACATACTGCATGTGGCAAAATGAATTTTAAAAATGTAGAAGGATCATAAAGGAACATTTAGGAGAAAGGATAAATTCATTTGACAATTATAAAAGTTGTGGCAATATAAGCAATTAACTTGAAATTGCTTGTATTTATGTATTATGTACATTATATATTTATGTATGCATACTGTGACAAAACAAATCAGTAAAGAACATAGAAACATCAGAAAGGAATATTTAGGCTTAACATTAAAAATACCAATTAAAGATACCTAAGAAGAAATAAATTTGTAGAAATTAATGGAGAAACTTCCAAATCTCAGAATAAATTAAACACAGTAATGGACACTATCCAAAGATGTTAAAGAAAAAATTTCCTCGTGTGTATAAAATGCTGATCTCAAAGATCTTTGAAACTTGAAAATATTTCATTACATGCTAATGCCTCATTTTGAAATTTAGAGGTTAAAAAAATTAGAATAAATAACAGCTGCCTATAGCTTCACCTTGAAAACAAGAACTATTTTCCAACAAAACAGTCCTTAAATGTTTTCGGGTTAGTATTTTCTTTACCTTCTCTACACTCTAGTTTAACGACTTTCTCTCCTTTCAGATCCTTAAGATCTGTGAGTCTTTAAAAGCTTCATTGGTCATAGGAGTGAATAGCTGTAGTTTTGAGATCTTTTAAAGGTGAAATCGCATTTACACTGCAGACTCACACATTAATCTTTACTAGTGATTTCTGAGAAGCAAACAGGTTGAGCTGTTTCTGAAGGTTCCCAGTATGAGCACAGAGCAGTGACGCTTCGAGTTCTTTGTTTCCACGTGATTCTCTTCAGGAACTGCAATGACAGTGAACAAGCACAGCAGGTACTTTTTAGCTATAAAAAGACAGGTATTGGCATTTGGGGAGACAAATAGGAGGTACCAAGCGTGAATTTCAGAAAGTTGGCTGAAAGCATTTTAGAGGCAAAATAGATGGTATCAAAGGCACTGACAGTTACCTCAGTATTTTTCCTTGAGCTGCAGGAGTTGCACTTCTGCGTCCCTGTATGGTGAATTTAAGCACAGATTTGTAAAGGTGCTTTATCCTTTTAAGAAGATTTCAGTGTGAGCTTACCATTACTGTAACAAATACTCAAGGTAATCAATGTATAAGAAGGAAAGATTTATCTAATTCCCAGTTTTGATGATTCTAGCCCTAGGTCAGTTGCTCCGTTTGCTTTCTGCCCTACTACATTGTGGCAGGAAGCCTGTCGTGGAGCAATGGGAAGCTCACAACCGAGTAACACTAAAAGAGCCGATGCAGGCAGCGTGCGCTCGTGTGTACCCGCTGTGAGGAGGCAGCAGCTACCTGGTGAAGGTTCCGTGTGGTCACCAGGAGCGAGTGGGCCTGTAGCTGAGGAGGAGTGACTGGAGACTTGGATCTGAGAAGGACCTGACTACAAGGGGCATTTGAGTACTTGGAGTATTTTTTCATCTCTCAAAGAAAAAATAACAAGGAAATTCTAAAAATCATCTGCAATTTGAACAAGCCTCATAGGCACCTGCTCTAAAATGCCTCTGTTCTTATTTCCTAATGGTTTTTCTGCTCTTTCTACATCCAGGAAGTTTTAAAGCCTATATGAGATAGATGGAGCTTCAGGCGGTTCATAAACAATGTAGGCAAATAGAGTTCACACCAGTGTGCAGGTTCTGCTCACGGCTTCTGAAGCCCATGTGATTACATAGGAGGAGCACGTGTCTAGGTGTCAGAGCAGCAGGGATACAGAGCTTGCCCTCACTCTGTCAACACACAGTTTTGAGCAAAAGTGCACAACCTCCTCGGTGTTTAGTCTCTCTGAGGAAAAAGGACAAGGCCATGCCTTATTCAGTATGGATATAAAATGCCTTGTAAATAAGGCATTTGCCAAAGTGGTTATGTCATAGCAAAGTAACAAGGAGAATAAAGTTTGAAAGTAGAATAACTAAAGTATTTAATCTTTAGTTTTCTGGTTCTTTATCAATAAACTGACAAAAATGTGCAGCGGCCAGGGTTCGATACGTTCCAGGCCATGCTGACCCCACCGGCAGGGCGCACTGAGAAGGCGATTGAGACTGGGCGTGCAGTGTTGCATGCCTGTAATCCCAGCTCTTGGGAGGCTGGGCGCAGGTGAATCACTATGAGTTCAGTCTACATAGCGAGACCCTATAGACCCTGTACTAACACACACACACACACACACACACACACACAATTAACAAAAATGATGTTATACTATTGTGAAAATAGAAACTATATCAAATACAAATTTATGTGAATATTATCTGATTAAGAGTGACTTCAGAAAGCACATATTTATCTCATATGAAGAATGGAAAATGCTGGTAGGGATATGGAGGAAAGGAATATTTTTCCCCTGTCATCAGCAATTTAGACTGGTACACCCTCTATGGAAATTAGTGTGGAGATTTCTTAAAACACTAAGATTAGAGGTTCCATTCAACCCAGATATACTCATTCTGGGTATCTTCCCAGAAGAATTAAAAACATCATACCACAGTAATATGTGTGCATCCATGTTTATAGTAGCACAATTCATTGTAACAAAATCTTGGAAACAACAAAAATGCATGTCAGCCAAGGAATGGATTAAAAAAAAAAAAAAAAGATTTTTTTTTTTACATAATAGAGTACTATTCAGCCATAAAGAAGGATAAAGTAGAGACTTTTATAGGTAAATGGATAGAACTTGAAACTACACTTATAAATTAAATAAATCAGAACCATAAATGTTGCATTGCCTCATTAGTGTGAGAAACTGAGTGAGTAAATAAGATCCTAAATATACAACAGATATTTTGAGTTGGAAAGAAACTGTTTAAAAGAAAAGACGAAACTATGATGGGGAAAAGGGAAAAAGAACAAAGGGAAAAAATGTATTTATGTACAAGATAAAGATAGTTATACAACTAATTTATCATAGTTCAATATAAATAATATTGTGGGGACAAGATACCATGCTTATACTCTGAATAGCTTCTACAAAAACCAGAAATATGCAATGTATTATGCAAGAGTTATTGTAACTCTTCTACTCACCTATTTTTTGAATCTACTTTATTTTTATTTTTTAATCTGTTTAAATTAAAAACTGAAAAATTAAAATGGCCACAGGGCACTGGGGATCTGAATAAGATGGAAAAATAAAGGAGTTGCACTAGTCATAGCAAAAGAGAAAAAGGTACCCAGGAGTCCCCATAGCTGCACTCTTGAGTCACACTGGGTAATATTAGGTCATGTGGTCATCCCTACCTGCAAAGGTACCTGGGGAAAAGAGGATCCCAGGTTGTCATCTGTCTGAGATATGATTGGCAATGTCTATTGGGCAACAAAACAAAAGTCTCTCACAGTTATCCAGGAGGCTAGTAATGTAAAATTTCATCAAAAAATCTAATTTTTTTCTTTCTCCATTTTCAGCTTCATTAAGAATTCCTTATTCCAGCATGGCAGTTATTACTAAAATGCAATAAAATCCAAAGGAGAAATCATATTTCTGTGGCTTACAAATAATTTCAAGGCTCCAAATATCTTGTTTTACATAAATGCTGTAAAAAAAAAAAATCTAGTTATAAAAAATGAAAAAGAGCCAACCCTTTCTCCCTGGGCCCAGGTGCCCAGCAGCTTGTGCTCCCCTGCACTCCAGCTTCCATCGCCATCCTTCTCCCCCTGGTCCCCAAGGTGGCCCCAGTGCTATCGGCTACAGAGGCCTTGTGGTATTCTCCTGATCCTCACTCACCCTTTGCAGGTACCAGGCACTGTGCTAAGTACGGAACCAATGCAAGAGGCAGATGCGGTCCCTTCTCCTAGAGGGTTTGTTTCCCTTGATACGTGTCCCATGTGCATATAAGTCAGGGTGGAGCAGAAAACTAAGTAAAATGAAAAATAAATGAAATAATTTAGACAGGAAAATTGGATAATTTATGTACAGAAAAGAAATAAGGACTGACGAAGCCTCCACGGAGGCCACCTGTCTGGATGCAGTGAGGACAGAAACACGTTTTATAAAACAAAGACATTGAGGAAGAGAAAGGACCAGCCACGTGGAGAACAGAGCAGAGGTGTCCTGCCAGAGTGGAAGGCAGGGCCACGGGTGTGAGCGGGTGTGCTGGAATGGCAGCCAAGAGCTCCGCATCCAGGGCCTCATGCTCTGATTTTATTCTAGATGTCAGAAAGCCTCAAAAGGGAATTTTGCAGGAAAGCACAAGAGGCGATCTAATTTACATTTAAATAAGAGCACAGAAATGTGTAGAAAAGGAAGCACATGTGATTAATATTTTGACAAAACATGCTTTTAGCATTTATAATTACTATGCTCTCCTTAATGCTATAAGCAGCTTCTTTTTAGAGTATTTGCCTTAATGGTCAAAAATGACACACTGTAGGCCCGGACAGGAGTAAATTGATCTTCCCATCTTTCCTCTATCCACTGCATTTCTTTACATATTAAATTCTTTCTTTTACTAGAAAACTGGGATCAACCCTAAGACCTATTTTTCCCCTGCAGCAAACTTATCAGAGTTCATTCTCAGCCTAGCTGTGCTTTTCTGAATAGTTTTGCTCCAACTGCAAGGAATATACTCCCAGGCAGCCCTTTCATTAGGTTTGAGGTAAAAATGAATGTTCATTCTGGGCAGAGCCTAAATGACCTATTACTTGTAAAACCATTAAGCTTTTATTTCCCCCTCAAAGCTATTTGTCTATTTCTCTGTTTCTCCCTTGCCTCTGTCTCCATCTCAGTCTCCCCCTCCCTCTCCTCTCCCCCTCCCCTCCCTCTTCT
>PVKA01043173.1:0-16917 GCA_004027165.1 Ctenomys sociabilis | reverse complement strand
AGTGTGTTTGTAGTTGTGTCTGCATCTTCTAATCTGTTCCACCAATCCTCAGGTCTGTTTCTTTATTCTTTTGGGAGTACCATGTTGATTTTATCACAGTAGCTTTGTAGTATAATTCCAAGTCAGGAATTGTAATTCCTTCTGCCTTACCTTTGCTGCCCAGGACTGCCTTTGGTATTTTAGGTCTTTACTGGTTTGAAATAAATTTTAGGCATGTTTTTCTCTAGTTCTGTAAGGTATGTTAATGGTATTTTGATAGTGATTTCATTAAAAATGTGAAACAATTTTGGGAGTATGGCCCTATACACAATATTGTTTCTTCCTATCCAGGAGCAAGGAATATCCTTCCTTTTTCTGAAACCTTCTGTGATATTTTTTTTTTGAGGATTCTCATCTTCTTCATTTATTTTTGTTGTAAAAATTATTTCTCATTTTTATTTTTTTCTATGTAATTGATACGTAGTCTCTCACATCATCTACATATTTTTCCATTTGTTTTTATTTTATTAAAATACAAATGTCAATCAGACAGTTTCAAAACATCTTAACCATACAGAGTCGATGAATTAATACATAGCAAACTATTTTCATAACTTTTTGGTATTGTACAAGGTGCATACATGATATTATATTTACAGGTTTTTTATAGCTGAATTATATCAAAAATTCAATAATTATTTACCTAGTGGATGACCATAGCACTAAAAGCTGGCATAATATCCTGTGCAACCACCATTAGTGCAGATCTTGCCTCTCATAGAATTATGTAGAAGCACAGCGTTATCTATCCCAACTGTACTGTCTATACACACACATCATGATATTTTTCTTTCTACAACCCTTCCTTTGTCTACACCTGTCAAAAGTGGGCACTCCATTGACATTCAACTAACTTAGGTGCTTGAACTCGACACCATAATCCAACACAGTCCAGCATTCTGCAACCATAGGGAGTTATTGAAAGAAATTGTCGACCATATCCATTTACAGTTCAGCTTAATATTATGGGCTCACAATGTATACTTCATTTTTATACTTTTATACTTTTCTGCTGGATGGTTAAGACCTAGGTAGATCAAAACTTATATACCAACACAAGAACTTTATATTTCCTATGTGGTCATTGAAGTCTTCTCAGGGTTTATCTTGTAGTCCTGTACATTATTCTGTAGTTCCTTTGTCTGTGTCATCCATGTGGATGAGTCACGGCCAGTGTTTGACCAGATTGCTCCCTGTGAGAGCTTCAGAGAAAGTTTTCTCTTCATGTGACTCTCCCCAGGCACACTATAGAACTTCAATCTCTTTCCTCTGTGGCTCCACAATCTCCTTGCTCAGAAAATTTGGAGCTCACCTGAGTCTCATGATATTGCAGTACAGGTTCTCCTATGTCCTGAGACTTTGCTGACCTTGAAAGGCTAGGGCCAAAATGTTGGCTGGCCTTGTGGCTCTTCTATTTCTCCAACTCTGACTTGTGATCTTAGGTTATTAACCGTCCAGAAGAACAGCTGATTAGTATGCTGCAGCATATGCCATTCACTTTGCCTTATCTGACTCAATTGATTTTACTTGTTGTACATTTCCTTTTGTATTTCTGCTTTTCGCTTGTTATACAAGGGAGACTATACGATATTTACACATGTGTGTCTGGTTTATTTCACTTATGAGTATATGTTCAAGTGGCATCCACTTCAGTATAAATGCTTCAAACTTATCATTCTTAATAGCTGAGTAATACTCCATTATATAGAAATAACACATCTTTTTCAACCATTCCTCATGTGATGGACATCTTGGTGGTTTCCAAGATTTTGCTATCACACATTGTGCTGCTATAAACATAGGTACACATATATCTCTATTATACAATGTATCCAAACCCTTTGGGAAAATTCCCAGTAGGGGCATAGCTGGCTTGAATGGGATTTCTAGTCCTATTTTTTGAGGAGTCTCCATACTGAACTCCACAATGGTTCTACTAGTCTACATTCCCACCAGCAGTGGAGAAGTGTTCCCTTTTCCCCACAACCTCCAACATTTATTGTGGGTTGATTTCCTTATGATAGCCATTCTTTCTGGAGTGAGATGATATCTCAGTGTTGTTTTTATTTGCATTTCACGAATGGCTAGCTATGTGGAGCATTTTTTCATATATTTGTTCGCTTCTTTAATTTCGTCCTCTGAGAAGTGTGTATTCATCTCAGATGCCCATTTTTGAATTGGGTCTTTAAATCTGAGGGCCCTGTTATATCTTAGTTCTTTATAAATTCTAGACAGTAGACCTCTGTCTGATTGCTTGTTAGTTAGGATTTTTTCAAAGTTTGTGGGTTGTCTTTTCTCTCTGTTGACAATTTCTTTTGACATGCAGAAGCTCTTTAAGAAGAGTTGATCCCATTTGTTGATTCTTTCAAGAGCTTCCCGTGCGAATATATGTTTGTTCATGAACTCTTTACCTACCCCTATGTCTTCAAGTGTTCCTCCTACTTTCTCTTCCAGGAGATCGAGTGTTTCTATTTTAACGTTTAGATCTTTAATCCATTTTGACTTTAACTTAGTGCATACTGATAGATCTGTGTCAAGTTTTAATTTTCCTCATATACAAAGCCATGTTTTCCAGCACCATTTGTTAAAGAGGCTATCTTTCTCCCAGTGAGCTTGTGTAACCCCTTTGTCGAAGATAAGATGGCTGAGTGTTATCGTAGATGCCTCTGCATATTGTAATCTATTCCACTGATCCTCAGGTCTATTTTGTTGCCAATACCATGCTGATTTTATCATAGTGGCTTTGCAGTATAATTTCAAATCAGGAATTGTGATGCCTCCTGCCTTGTCTTGATTGGCCAAGATTGCCTTTGCTATTCTAGGTCGTTTGTGGTTCCAAATAAATATTAGGATTGATTTCTCTATATCTGGGAGGTATGTTGGTGGCAGTTTGATAGGGACTGCATAAAATCTGTACAGCAATTTTGGGAGTACGGCCATCTTCATGATGTTGGATCTTCCTATCTAGGAGCATGGAATATCTTTCCATTTTCTGAAATCCTCCATAATCTCTTTTCTTAGGTTGTTGTAATTTTCCATGAAAAGTTCTTTGACTTCCTTGGTTAAGTGAATCCCAAGATATTTCATTTTCCTCGGTTCTATTGTGAAAGGTATTGTTTCTACAGTTTCCCTTTCAGTGTGTTTGTTATCTGTATAGAGGAATGCTATTGACTTCTGCATATTGATTTTGTATCCTGCTATGCTACTGAATTTCCCTATCAGTTCTAGTAGTTTCTTGGTGGAATTTTTGGGGTCTTCCAAGTAAAGTGTCATGTCGTCTGCAAATAGTGATAATTTAACTTCTTCCTTTCCTATTCTTATTCCTTTTATTTCTCCCTCTTTTCTAATGGCTGTTGCTAAGGATTCCAACACTATATTGAATAGGAGGGGTGATAGAGGACATCCTTGTCTTGTACCTGATTTAAGAGTAAAAGATTTCAGTTTTTCCCCATTTAATATTATATGAGCTTTTGGGTTTTCATAGTTGGCTTTTATCAAGTTAAGATAGGGACCATCTATTCCAATTTTCTGTAGGACCTTGAACATGAATGAGTGTTGGACTTTGTCAAAGGCTTTCTCTGCATCAATTGAGATGATCATGTGGTTTTTAGATTTCAGTCTATTAATATACTGTATTACATTTATATATTTTCGAGTATTGAACCATCCTTGCATCCCTGGGATGAATCCTACCTGGTCATGGTGTATGATCTTCTTGATGATTTGCTGTATTCTATTTGCCATGATATTTTTGAGTGTGTTTGCATCTATGTTCATGAGGGAGATTTTCCTGTAGTTCTCCTTTTTGGTTTTGTCTTTACCTGGTTTTAGAATCAGTATTATACTTGCGCCCAGAAATGATTTTGGGAGGACTTTTTCCTTTTCAACTTCGTGGAAGAGTTTGTGGAGTGTGGGGAATATATCTTCTATAAATTTTTTGTAGAATTTAGCTGTGAATCCATCAGGCCCTGCACTTTTCTTTGTCGGTAGGGTTTTTATTACGTTTCGAATTTCTTTGGCTGTTATCGGCTTACTGAGAGTTGTAATATCTTCTCGATTCAGTTTTGGTAATTTGTACCTTTCGAGGAATCTGTCATTTCTTCTGTGTCTTCTATTCTGTGAGCGTAAAGATTCTCGAAGTAACTATTAATAATCTTCTGAATTTCCAGTGGGTCAGTGGTGATTTCACCCTTTTCATTCCTTATCGCTTGTACTTGAATTTTCTTTTCCCTCTTTTTGATGAGGTTGGAAAGAGGCTTATCAACTTCATTTTGTTTTTCAAAGAACCAGCTTTTTGTTTTATGGATTCTTTGAACTGTCTTTTTCATCTCAGTTGAGTTAATTTTTGCTCTAATCTTTATGATTTCTTCCCATCTTTGCCCTCTGGGTTTTGTTTGCTCTTCTTTTTCTAGTTGTCACGGGTGCAACATTAAGCTGCTAATTTGTTCCCTTTCCATTTTCCTAATGTGTGAGTTTATAGCTATTATTTTCCCTCTAAGAACTGCTTTCATCGTATCCCATAAATTCTGGTAAGTTGTACTTGAATTTTCATTGAATTGTAGATATTGCTGAATTTCTTGTTGAACTTCTTCTACAATCCATTGATTGCTGAGTAGTGTGTTGCTTAGTTTCCATGAATTTAGTGGGTTTTTCTGGTTTCTTTTGTCATTTATTTCCAATTTCATTGCATTGTGGTCAGATAGTATGCATGGGATAATTTCTATTTTCTTGCATATATTTAGGCATGACCTCTGGAATAGTATGTGGTCTATATTGGAAAATGACCCATGTGCAGCTGAAAAAAATGTGTATTCAGCTGTGGTTGTGTGGAACACTCTGTATACGTCCACCAGGTCCATTTGTTCCAAGCTCTGGTTCAGTTCTGCTACTTCTTTGCTAATTTTTTGTCTGGTTGACCTATCTTTTTGAGATAAGGGTGTGTTAAGATCTCCCGTTAAGATTGTGTTCTTAGATATTAAGTTTTTCATGTCCCTTAATATTTGTCTTACATAGTTGGGTGCTCCTGTGCTTGGTGCATAGATCTTTATGAGTGTTACGTCTTGCTCTTGAATTTTTCCCCTGACCAATATATAGTGGCCTTCTTTGTGTCATTTGATCATTCTTGGTTTGAAGTTCAGACTGTCTGAGAACAGAATTGCTACTCCTGCTTTTTTCTGAGGTGCTGGGGCATGCATTATTGTCTTCCATCCTTTGACTTTGAGCCTATGCATGTCTTTTTGGGTTAAGTGTGTTTCTTGTATACAGCATATTGTTGGATTTTGTTTCCTAATCCACTGTGCCAGTCTATTGCTCTTAATTGGAGAATTGAGTCCATTTGCATTGATGGTTATAATTGAAATGTGCTGACTTATGTTTTTCATGATATCTAGCTGGTATTGTTTACTCCTTTGTAACCTGTGTTTAATTGAATGTCCTGTTTAGTGGGTTCCTTCCATTCTCTTGCAGGGATTTTTGGTCCTTGTGGTCTCTCTCTAGAACCTCTTTCAGCAGCCTATGGAGGGATGGCTTTGTCATCATGAAATTCTTTACTTGTTCTTTGTCGTGGAAGTATTTCACTTCTCCATCAAACTTGAAAGAGAGTTTTGCAGGTTATAGTAGTCTGGGCTGGAATTTGTTTTCGTGTAGGACTTGAAGAACTCTGCTCCATGCTCTCCTTGCCTTCATTGTTTGTGTAGAGAAGTCGGCTGTAATTCGGATCGGTTTTCCTTTGAATGTGAGCTCCTTCTTCTCTCTAGCAGCCTTCAGTATATTATTTTTGTGTTTTATTTCTGCGATCTTTACTATTATATGTCTTGTTGTGTTTCTACTTGGATTGAAGTTATTTGGTGTTCTGTATGCTTCGGTGACCTGAATTTTGGATTGTTTCCTCATATTTGGGAGGTTTTCTGCTATTATTTCTTCCCAAATTCTTTTTATGTCATTTGTATTGACTCCTTCATTCTCGTTGATACCAATTATTCTCACATTGTTCATTCTGGAGTCATCCTGTAGGTGATGGATTATTTTTTCCTGCATTCTTGTTGTTTTTAAGAGATCCTTTCTCACCTTTTCACTAGCTGCTCCGGTATCTTCAAGATCTGAAACTCTGTCTTCGCTTTCACTCAGATGGTTTTGTAGACTCATGATTGCTATTTTTAGTTCTTCTATATCTCTTTGACTGTGTCTCATGGGTTCTATTTCTTTTCTGTATTGCTCATTCTAGGAATCCATCATATTTCTGATCTCCTCAATATTTTTATCCTTGTCTTCTTTAGAGGTAGTTATTAATTCTTTTTTTGCTGTGTTTCTTCCAAGTTGGATTTCCTCTGTATATTTCTGGACTTGTTTCGGTATTTCAGATCGTATGACTTCAAAAAGTTCTTTTTTGATTTCAGAACTTATTTCTGCTTTGAGTTCCTCATGATCTTTCTGCTATTGTTCCTTTGCTTCAGATCCTGTAAATTCATATATATCAGCTGGAATAGTGCTCTCTGCACTTCTTTTGAGAGAGCATAGTTTTTTCGCCCAATGTTTCTGGAATTCATTCTTTATTTCACATAATACGTATTTAAATATTTATTTTTAATTTAGTTAATTACTTCTAGTTTTTTTTCCTCTATAGCTTTCTGCTGTTGTTCCTTTGCTGCTGTATCTGTTAATTCATTCATTGCAGCTGAGCTAGTGTCCTCTGCCTTTCCTGATGGACTCGAGGTCTGGGATTGCATTTTTTCCCCTTCTCTTTGTCATTTTGTATAGCACTGATCTTTGACCTTTGGTGTAGAGCTTTGGTGCAGCTATAACCTTAGCTTGTTATGAAATTCGGGTGCTAGTCTATTAAGTTTAAGATTTTCCAGGTATGAGTATCCTTGATCTAGCTGTTATGTTCAGTTCCTTTTTTTGCTTCAGCTCCTTTGGTTCCCGCCTGTTTTTTCCTCAGGTCAGCCCTCCTGTGTCAGGCAGGTCATTCCTTAGGTGGGTGGGCCTGGGCTTTGGTGGGTCTTCTGGGCTCTCAAATGAATAGTGGATTATCTTATTCACTGAGTAGCCTGTACTCGGCCGGCCAGCCTGTGGTGGGTCTGGGTCTACAGGCCATAAGCCAGGAAGGCTTAGAAAGGTCCCTCTGGTGCATCTGGCCTGGAGCCCTCACTCACCGGCCAGGCTGTGGTGGGTTTCTGTCCATGGTGTGGGACTTAGGATTGTTGAGAAATGTCCCTCCAGCGTGACAGGCTTGGAGTTCTCACTCCACGCCAATTGCACTGGGTCTTTGGCTGTGGGGTGGGACAGGTAATCACCTGGAAATGTTTCTCTTGCACAGTGTGCCTGGAGCTCTCACCGTTCCACGGGGGTTGGGAGGCGGGAGGCAATCCCTGGGAAATGTCTCTCATGCACTCCGGCCTTGGAGTTCTACACTCACTGAACTTTGCTGCCCAGATAGTCGGGGAAATTCCTACTCGTTCAGTGGGCTTTAGGGCAGGGGATCTCGGGCGGTGCTGGTTAGTGATTCCTGAGGTTTCAGGCCAGTCACTTACTTGAAGGGCTTGTGAGCAGGGATCTGGGCAGTGCACGTGGGAAGAATCCAACTGGTCTCCCTCAGATTCACCACACTCTCACTGATCTTGGAAGCCTTGTGAGTTGTGCAAATTCCCAGTCGCTTAGAGCTTGGGGTGAGATCCCGGAGGCCGCTGGAGTCAGCTGCTGTCTCAATCCATGGGTCTCGCTCTCTTGGGCAGGTCTCTGGGGCTAGGCGGGCGCGGCCTGATGGAGGAGGATGGCGGAGTGGACCGCGCTGTCTCTGGCCAGTCTCTGGGGCTGTCTACCAAACTTTCTGAAGCTTTTCCAGCTCAAAATCAATTTGATGAGACATTATAATTTCAGTATAAGAATGTGTATGACATTTAAACATGTGTGTCTGGTTTATTTCACTTATGATTATATGTTCAAGTGGCATCTACTTCAATATAAATGCTTCAAATTTATCACTCTTTATAACTGAGTAATACTCCAATGTCCAGAAATACAACATCATTTTCATCCATTCCTCAGATGAAGGGCATCTTGGTTGTTTCCAAAATTTGGTTATCACAAATTATGCTGGTATAACGATAGGTACACATATATCCCTATGATATGATGTTTTCAGATCCTCCAGAAATATTCCCAGTAGAGGAATAGCTAGTTTGAATGGGATTTCCAGTCCTTGCTTTTAAATCAGCCCCCACCCTAATTTCCACAATGGTTCCACCACTCTACATTCCCACCTGCAGTGATGGGTTCCTTTTTCTCCACAGCCTCTCCAAATTTGTTGTTAGTTGGCTTGTTTATGATAATCATTCTTTCTGGGGTGAGATGACATCTCAGTGTTATTTTAATTTGCACTTCATGGATGGGTATTGATGGGGAGCATTTTGTCATATATATATATATATATATATATATATATATATATATATATATATATATATATATATTCACTTCTTTAGTTTCATACTCTGAGAAGTATGTGTTCATCTTGAATGCCCTTTTCTGGATTGGGTCTTTAAATTTTGGGTTCCTAATGTACTTTAGTTCTTTATAAATTCTAGAGAGCACAATTTTGTCTGAGTGCTTAACAGTTAAGTAGTTTTCAAAATTTTTGGGTTGTCTTTTCAATTTTTTGATAATTTCTTTGGATGTGTAAAAACTTCTGAATAAAAGGATATTCCTGTTGTGAATTCTTTCAAATATTACTCATGCAATATGATTATTATTCATGAACTATTTGTCTACCCATATGTCTTCAGGAGTTTCTGCTATTTTCTCTTCCACAAGATTTAATGTTTCTGTCTTAATGCTTAGGTACTTAATATATTTTGACGTTAGCTTAGTACATGGTGATAGACCTGGGTCAAATTTTAGTTTTCAGCATGTAGAGACCCAGTTTTTCTAGCACCATTTGTTAAAGAAGATATCTTTCTTCCAGTAAGCATGTTTGGCCCCTTTGTAGAAAATCAGGTGGCTGAGTGTGTACATAGAGGCTTCCCCATCTTCTAGTCTATTCCATTGATACCAGGGTCTATTTTCTTGCAAAAGCCATGCTGATTTTCTCACATTAGCTTTGTAGTATATTTTCAAGTCAGGAATTGTAATGCCTCCTGCTTTGTCTTTGTTGACCAGCATTATTTTTGCTATTCTAGGTCCTTTCTGGCTTCAAATATATTTTAGGAATGATTTCTCTAGGTCTGGGAGGTATGCTGGTAGTAATTTGATAGGGATTGCATTAAATCTGTGCAGGAATTTTGGGAGTATGGCAATCTTCACAACGTTGGTTCTTACTATCCAGGATCTGGAAATATCTTTTCATTTTCTAAAATCCTCTCTGATGACTTTTCAGAGGGCTGTAATTTTTTTTGGAAAGGTCTTTTACTTCTCTAGGTCAGTTAGTTTCTAAGTATTTTATTTTCTGTGGTGCTGTTTTCTCTCTAATTTCCCTCTCAGAGTGTTTGTTATCTGTCCAGAGGAATGCTGTTGACTCTTTGGTACTGAATTCATATCCTTCTATGCTACTGAAATTGTGTATCAATTATAGTAGCTTCTTCGTGGAGCTTTTTGGGTTTTCCAAGTAAAGTGTCATGTCATCTGCAAATAATTGTAATTTATCTTCTTTGTCTGTTCTTATTCCTTTAATTTCTCTTTCTTGTCTACTGGCTCCAGCTAATGCATAAATATCCTATAGTCTTCCAAGTATAAAAACTCAAAAGAAAAAATACAAATAGAAATGTAAAACGTAATTAAAAGCAAACTGAGAACTTGAGGATCAGACAATGAAGAGAGGGCATGGACATAAGCTATGAAACATGACAGAGGTAAAGCCATATATTTATATGCACAGGATGGGTAAGGCAATGATCCTGAAAAATATCAGCATGTTTTTGAAACTAGAAGTAAATTAGTAGGATTCAGACCCTGACTAACTATATATGCTGATACCTATGAATTAATCAACTTCAGTGAAGATAGCAATGTGTAATAGTATGGTCATGCTTGAAATGACTGTCATTGTAGTCTTCTAAATACATAGTGGTTGTCATGATGTAACAATTATTGCAATACTGCCTCTCAAGCAAATAAACTTGAAATAAACAAAAAGGAAATAAATGAAAAAAGAGACAAGAAAAAAAATGTCACAAGATTGTCCTGCTATAATTCTGTGGTTCGATTTCTAAATATCTGTATAAAAATATGTAAGTGTTCATTCATATTCTTTAATTTTTTTTTAGTTTCTTTAATTTTTCCTTCTATTCTGTAGGAACTTAAGGTTTAACATATCAATACTTGATGGAAAATACCTATTTCATGTTATGCCTAAGATGATATTTAGACAGATGTTTTAAACCCATCTGCATATAGTATAGGGTAAATAATAAGCTTCTCTTCTGGCAAGTAAACAACATAAGTTTCCAGAACAAAAATTAAAGTAAAAGAAGGGCTGCAAGGACAGCCAACGTTTTGGTCCTGGACTTTCAAGTTCAGTGAAGACTCAGGACACAGGAGAACCTGTACTGTAACAACACATAACTCAGTTGTGTCCCAAATTTTTTGATCAAGGAGATTATGGGGCCACAGCAGAATGTGACTGATAATGTAGAGTGGGATTAGGAAGAGTCACATGGAGAGGAGAAAATCTCTCAGTATTTTTGCACACAGCAAGTTGGTCAAGCAATGGCCATGACTTATCCACGTGGCTGACACTGACAAAGGATCTACAAACTATGGAACAGAGTTTCAGTATAAATTCGGAGAGGACTAGACTGACCTTATGAGATACAAAAGTTACATTTCTTGTTATATAGATCTTGCTTTATCTTGGTCTTAACCATCCAACAGAAAACTATAAAAACAAGCTATAAAACGTAAAGAATAATAATATTCTGATGTACAAGAGCCTCAAGTCAATATCTTCTGAAATTGCCAGTCCTATGGACAACTTCCACTTGCAGGGAAGCACTTCTATTATGGACTCCTGGAGTATATTGGAATATTTTGTTGAATTCATACACCTACAATATTTAAATGACAATGGAATAACCTACTCTGATAAAACTAAACAAAAAAGAAAAGAAAAACCATTTTATATCTGTATATTCAAAATAGGTAAGATAAATATACAGCTACATTCTCTTAATTCAATGAGTAAATAGATTTGCTTTAATAGTGTTTGTGGACAGGATATCATGTCTGCATTTTAAATAATAAATATCCACTAAGACGACAATATGTAATGTATTTAATATTGAAACTGTCCTACTGATAGTTTTGAAAATGTCTCATTACTATCTGTTTCTCAATAAAATTATTATTGTTATTAATACTTTTTGTTGTTTTGCAGAACTGGGAATTGAACTCAGGCCCTTCCACTTGCAGGGAAGCACTTATTCCACTGAGACATCTCACCAGCCCCATGAATAAAGTTATTTAAAATAAAGCAATAATAAAAATATGTAATCTGTATGTTTTCTAAGTTAAAGACTGAACAAATTGTTAGAAGTCAGCTAGTCAATGTTATTATGGAGAGAAATACCTCAGAAAAAACTTGCATTGCTTTGTTTATTTTATAGCATTAAGAAGGTGTTAGTTTTAAATTTGTTGTGGATCTTCTCTCTTAAATTTCCTTTTCATCTCTCTATGAGTTTCTTCAAATATGATAAGCATAAAAGTTAAGTAAAGGATAAATTATTTAAAAGTATTCAAGGTGATAAATGTTATATTTATTTTTCTGAGACATACTGGCAGATATTTGCCTTGCCACAAAAAAAAACTATTTTACATTTACATTGCATTTTTTTATTTTCAAATGTAAACTTCATATTTGAAAATAGAGATTAACCCAAACTAATTAATTTATTAGGAATTTTGTATCATGTTGAGTTCATCAACTTTCCTTTTGTTCTCAATTATACCTACATTTCAATATGAGTTAATTCATACCTCCAAATCAGCAGCTATACAGTGAGTGATGCATTTCTGTGACATAGATTTTAGATTCTTAAGTACTGTGACTAAAGAATTGTAAGTTACACACATGGTGCTAAAGAAGAAGTAGCTACATTTACTAAAGTGAATAGGATCATGTGCAGTCAGAGTGAGTGAGTTTCTGCCAGCAAAAAAATGGAAAATAATGGCACAAGCAAGGAGGGAAAATGCCAAGGTCGACTGTGACAGAAAACAATAAAAAGGAGTGCAGTAGATATAGCTGTGCTTTTGAGTGTGAAAAATACAGGTTCTGAGTAGGACACTACTTTTGGGTCCTTCAGGAGGACAGGAATGATTAACAGAGCTATTGAACCTTCCCAATTGTGTCTACTGCATATTACCTTTTTCCATAATTCACCTCATTAAAATTGCATGCATAATATTCAGCCTATATGTATGAACAAGTAATGAATTTTGAGTGAAAAAAGTCATTGTAAATGATGACGATATATCTAACAAGTATGTCCCCTATACAATAAATTTTGAAATTTCTTGAGTCTTTGATATTCTTAATTCTGCCTCCATTGTGATGAGGCAAAAGAGTTTCCCTGGGATACCACTCAAGTTACAGTGATAGAAAGGAGGAAAGGCTGCTTAGCCCCTAATTTTATGTTCTATCTTGTTGGTTATTTGTATTTTTTAAAGTCAGATTGTTTCAAGATACCTGTTCATCATATAAGTTACGAAGTTATACTAATGTTTGTGTTTTGAAATGCATTCCAATGAAGCACTAAAACCATTCTGTATAGGTAACTGTACGTTTTAAATTACTTCATAGAAAACAATCTTTTTACCTAAGAAATGCTTGAAATTAGAATTTTTCATGCAAATTATAAAGCTAGAATTGTATGAATTCCATGAATTTAATTTTTAAACAATTCTTCATAGTCTCTATTGTGGAAAAGTGGAAAATTAAATCTAAACAATGCTTTAAGCATAAGAGTACATAGAAGGGCTGGGGAGATAGCTCAGTAGAATAAGCATCTGCTTTGCAAGTGCAAGACCCTGAGTTCAATCCCTGCTGCCAAAAAAAAAAGATTAAAGATTAAATACAGAGTTGAAGTAATGCAATATGACCTTATAATACTGTGCAGAACTCATAACTGAAAAAAATTTATAAGTAAATTAGTTCAAGAAATTATAAAATTTATTAGTTATTTTACAGCAAATTAGAGTTCACGAATTTTCCTTTTGTCATTAATTATACCTGTATTGCAATATGAGTTACTTCATACCACCCCATCACCAATAACACAATTTCTCTCTCTCTCTCTCTCTCTCTCTCTCTCTCTATATATATATATATATATATATATATATATATATATATATATATATATATATATAAACTCTAAAATATCCTTCTTTGAGTTCAGTAAAATTCCAAGCACTTGCCAGAGAAATATAATCTTTATGTACAGTAAATATTTACAACCGCCCCCCCCAGAAATTGAAAATGATACTTATCAGTGGTTGTTTTAAGAAGGCCTAATACTTAAATGACATATTACTTGATTGGACAAAATTAAAATAATTTTACTCCTCATCAGCAGAAATATAAATTGATAGATATCCCAGATAGCTTTATTTTATCAAGCTCTTTTATGGACATTGTGTCATTTTCAGTCTAGAACTTCTCATAATATAAGGTTTACTAGTTTCATTTTGCACATAATAAAGTTCAAAAGAATTTTCACTTGTTCATTGTCCTACTGTTAATCGCCAGTGAATCTAAAACTTATAATCAAATCTATGTTAATTGCAACATAAGACCAATGAATGATACACAGTTAACAATCATCTTTTATGTCACTTTCACGTTTTTTTTTCTGCATGTAGTACAGGGTCTACACAGTCTAAAGGGTCTCACTATATGGATTGGACTCATAGTGATCCTCCTGCTTTCAGCCTCCTAAGTGCTGGGATTACAGATGCGCGCCACCATGCCTAATTACAAATGCTGTCTCAGACACCTTGGGGGCTGAGCACCTGGGATCAAACCTCCAGAGGTGTGGTCTGCCCACGCAGACACTTTATTCTGCTGAGCTATTTGGCCTGCCCTCACCTTCAGTTTTAACTTTGTACTATTACAATTTTAACTAGTGACACTCCAGAAACTATAAGGAAATTGTCAGTTCAAGTTCCCGTTCCAAAGTGTGTGATCATGTGCTTCAAAAGAACAGATTAAGGGAACATTTTAGTCATATCTCTGTGTGGTACAGAAGAAACTCAACACTTCCTATTTGAGATCTAATAAGTTTTTATTGAATTCAGGAGTCCTGATATCATTCCCTAATGTGAACACTTTATTGAAGTACAATATTTAACAGTTATTATGATCATCCTAACCAATTAAGAAAAGTCTGGGAATGCATACTTCAAATTTCAAAGTCAAAAAAAAAATACAAAAAAGTTAATGATTTCCATTTTAATGCTACTTATTTATCAACTCAGGTATTTTTTAACAATCTTTAATTCAAATATAAAAGTTCAATACAAGCCATTTTTAGGGCTTGGGATTTTTTCTTTTTCTTTTATGAAAGTGTCCACAGGGTGTTCAGAGTCTCACTACTAGATCAGACTCATAGTGATTCTACTGTTTACAGCCACCCAAGAGCTGGGATTATAGGCGCATATCATCACACCCAGTCTCAGTTGCCATCTCAGTGCACCTAGGGGCAGGGCTGGTACAGCAGACCTGAGAATCAAACTACTGGCCCACGCACCTGTTTGCATGCTGTTTAATCCTCTGAGGTATTTGTCTGGCCCAAATTTGAGAAGGATTTTTTTTTGGCTGCTTCAAAGTGCCTTAAGGGCAGGTCTGGAGATGGAATTCAAACCATGGTCCTATGTGCCTGACTGCATTTGCCCATGTGGTAATTTAAACAACTGGGCTATCTGGCAAAGCCCCTGGGAATTTTTTCTTCTGAAAACAAGAGTGGGAAAATGCAATACAATGGGTCTTTTGACTGCTCAAAAACTTTCAAGGGAAGGATAGATCCTAGTGCTGTAAAGGATGCATTTAACCAAACTCACTTTACTCCTACCACTATTACACTCAATTGCATAATCTTAATACACATTTCTGAATGAAAGTTCAATAAGCAAAGTACTGTAAGTACAGGAAGCAAAGCTGAACTATAAATCTTTTACTCAGCTTTTGATTGTTTTTGTTTTTCTGCCAATATAGTGATATGAATCAATTCATATCAATTTTATACAGTATTTAATATAATACATATTTTTATATTTTGAACAATATTACTTATGTGAATGATATTTAGTAAGTATCTGTTACAATTTGTGTCTAGTTGTCCATCCAAAGCCTCCTGTAATCACTGGGGCAGGCTTCTCAGAGTTCGTGACCTACCCATGATATAGTGCTAGGCTTAGGCTTGTGAGTGTTACATTCACCATGTTGTAGGTAATATGCATACAATGTGGGGAGGAGAGAGGCTTGCTAGCTTCCTTAGCCTATAGTCCTCCCTTTTCTCTTTGCTGTTTTCCACCACGAAGAGCAGGTGCTTCTGCCATGTGCCTGGGAGCCAGACAAGTATAGATTGAAACCTCCACTAACTGTGACCTAAATAGTCCTTTCCTTCCTTAAATTTGGGTGTTAGATATTTTTCTCCCAGTAATGACAGAAAAATAACTGAGACAGAATTTGGTACTAAAAGTGGGGTGGTTGCTATGAAAATGTCAGACCATGTCATTCAAGGGCTTTTGGGAATGGCTTATGCAAAGAAAATAGGAAAGGTTTGGAGATGCCACCTAAAATAGAAGCACCAGAACACCTTCAACAATTCTGTATGGGAGATTTTGGTCAAAGCTCCAAAAGCCAGAAGCCTGCTAGAGAGCTGGGGAGACAGCTCAACAGGCTAATGCTTGCCTGGCAATTTCAAGGACCCCAATTTGACTCCTGCTACTACATGCTGTATGGATCCCAAAACCTCAGGCACATAGTACCAGCCACTGAAACTGGACACAGTAGTCCATTCCTGTAATCCCAGTGCAAGGGAGACTGAGACAGGGTAATTGCTATGAGTGGAAGCTGCCTAGTGAGACCCATGCTAAATGAATAAAATATTTTTAAAATATTAAAAAAGAAGGTTAGTAAAAGTCCTACCTGTAAATAGCAGGCTAGGGATGTTTCTTCTGGGAAGAAGGATTAAATTGGTTGTTTCAGTCCAGATAATGTATGTTATGGCTTAACATAAAATTTGTCTGAATTTTCCTTATGTTCAGAGACTTTTGCCTGAGACTGAGACTAAATGTGGCAGATTGATTAATCTAGCAAAAGAAATTTGAAAGCAGTCAAATGTTGAGACAGTGGCACACCTATTGTTGGTGGGTTTTAGAGAGACTGATGATGAGAATCAAGACCAGAGTACAGCAGGATGGTTTAAAATGTTGTGAGTTTGACCAGAAAAGAAGCTAAAATAAAGCTTTGTGCTACAAATGTAGAGCTGAGAATATTTCCACTGTGGAGAAGAAACAGAAGAATAGAAAAATGGCCTGAATACATCACAAGAAGCAGCAGGACTCCTCACTCTACAGCCTCAAAAGTGCAAAGATTAAAAACTGTGTGTCTTAACCATCCAGCAGAAAAGTATAAATGTATAAAAATAAAGTATACATCGTGAGCCCATAATATTAAGCTGAGCTGTAAGTGGATATGGTCGACAATTTCTTTGAATAACTCCCTATGGTTGCAGAATGCTGGACTGTGTTGGATTGTGGTGTCGAGTTCAAGCACCTAAGGTAGTTGAATGTCAATGGAGTGCCCACTTTTGACAGGTGAAGACAAAGGAAGGGTTGTAGAAAGAAAAAATCATCCTGTGTGTGTATAGACAGTACAGTTGGGTTAGA
>PVKA01043172.1:0-16924 GCA_004027165.1 Ctenomys sociabilis | reverse complement strand
GGGAGGAGAAGGAGAGGGAGAGGAAGAAGAAGAGGAAGAGGAGGAGGAGGAGGAAGAGGAGGAGGAAGAGGAAGAAGAGGAAGAACCTTTTCTCCAGCCCCACCAAAAATCTCGACTTGCCTCCCATTGGCCCATTCTTGACCAGGGAGATCAGCAAGCAGAGGGGATTGCTTAGGTTGTTGAGGGTCTGGAGATGGGGCCAGCTCCCTCAGTCCTGAGGCAGTATCAGGACAAACAGAGAGGAGCAAATGGGAATTGGACACATTGACTGTAGCATCTATGAGCTGAGCAAGTACATGGAGAGTGTTGAATTTTGCTCCTGAACTGAACGGGATCAGTTAAGTCCTTTCTGCCTCATTCTAAGAGCCAGACCACAGTCTGTTCCCCACAGCACAGAGAATCAGACCAACAACCCAGATCTCAGGCTAGACAGCAGGCCTGGGCAAACAGGGCACTGATGCCATCCAGATGCCTTAATGCTCCATAGGACATTGGTGAAAAAAAAGACTCATTGCCTAAGCACCACTATTATCACTACCCTCTCTGTCTCTGAGTCCTCCATTCTGCAAATGCAGACAACCTGCTGTGCACTAAGTGCAGGAGGGTCTCTGGAGGAAGAATAATGTGCTTGTGGGTCTGGTCTGTGGTGTTACCATCCATATAGAGGACTTTACCAGGCTGGCTGTAGGTTGACTGTGCTTCAGACATACCTGCTGTGTTTGGGGATTTTCACCTCATCAGTTGTAACTTTCCAGAGTGAAAAGCAGAAACTTGATTGCCCCAGCCATGTTTGTAGCTGGAGCACAGAGGTATAACTCAGATTCCACCAATCAGGTTCACTCATCAGGAAGCTGAGGAAGTGATGCTCAGAATCTATTATTGCAGCAAAGGTAGAAATCGTGGCTTCTGGCCTCTGGGATGGGGGGACAGCAAGGTAAAGTTTCTAGCCCAGAAGTTCAGCCAGCAAGAAACAACACGGAGCCCAGCCTTCTCTGGTGCCTGGAGGGCAGCCCCGTGGGAGGGAGTCCCATTGGGTCAAGTCTAGGTGCAGTGGACACTGTGCCTGCCCTTCCCCCTGGGGTCTGGCTCTCCAGCCTTCCCTGTAACTGTATGTGAGATCAGTGTGCTAACAAATTCCTTTTCTGCTTAGCCAAGTCAAAGTATCTGTTGCTATAGTTACATACATTTATTCTTCTCAGGCTGCTATAACAAAATGCCATAGACCAAGTAGATTACAAACAACAGAAATATAGTTTACACAGTCCCAAAGGCTGAGAATTCCAAGATAAAGACCTCAGCATCTTCGGCATTTGAGGAGAGCTTTTGCATTCATAGCTGACAATTTTAATTGTGTCCTTCCCTGGTAGAAGGAGCAGGACCTCTCTCAGGTCTCTTTTATAAAGGTATGAGACTCATTTGTGAGGTCCCTGTCATCATAATCTAACCACCACTTAAAGGCCACACTCCAAGTCCCACCACCTTGGGGCTTAGGATCTTGACTATGAATTTGGGGTCAGAGGTGTCTTTTCAGCCCATCACACTGGCTGAAGGAGTGTGCTGTTCTTACTAGTGATATCCATTCTGAAGACTCAGCCTACATGGCCCGTGCCTGAATTCCTCTAGTATACTTTGTTCATGTTTCTGTTGTTTGTGGTTTTTGTTTTTGTTTTTGTTTTTTTCAGAACACCATGAATTGCCTTTATTTCATATGCATCCATATTTCAGCATTTAGTGGTCCTGAACAGAGTGGGAAGATGCAGCAGGGGCCAGGCCGTCAGGCCAGCAGGCCCAGGATCCACCACACACCGAGCCACTCCTTTGTCCCCACCAAGTATGAAAAGCAGCAGCACCAAAGCCCCAGTCCACGCCGACCGGGTTCTTCTGTTCCAGTTCTGACTCTGTGCACTGGACCCAAATGGAGGCAAGGGCACCCGAACGAAGGCCTGAAAGCCTGTGTAAACTTTCTTCAGCTCCAAAGTGAGGTGGGTGGGGAAGTGGGAACAATACAGACCGAGCTCGCATGCTTACGAGTGTCTTCCTATGGCCTCGCTTAGTCTGGTCACCAGGGACCTGGGGTGCTGGCAGCTCTGCGTGACCCTAGGGGCTGCTCTGTCCACCTCATCACACTTGAGCTGAGACATCGGCTGATGGTGGCAGCAGGTGGCATCCCAGGGCCCAGTACTCATTTCCCAGGCTGGTGGAGAATGAATGAATGTGGTTCCATAGCTAAAGGAGGGAGGTCAGAGACTTTCCAACCTTACCTGATGGCTTCTGGCCAGAGGAAGGAAGGGGTGTGGAGAGTGCTGGGGGTGAAGTGTGACAAAGGGGAGAAGAGGAAAAGCAGCACCCCTCAATCAAGGTGGGGGAGAGATGGGGAAAGCCCTGAATGCCTCACTGAAGGCCAATTTCAGAGGGGATTGGAGGATTACAATCTATGCTTCGGCCAAGGGTGGGAGTGAGAGAGTGGGACAGGTTGATGGCTTGGAAGGGGGTGTCACTTAAGACTTAAAAAAAGAACCCAGGGCGCAGGCAAAGCACCCCCACACCCAACAGCAGTCCCAAGGGGGCAACCTGAAGCCTTCACATCAACTCAGCCAGCCACCCAGGCCAGGGCTCCAGGTGGCAGAGGTGGGACAGGGAGGCGGAAGGTAGCACCCCGGCCGTGAAATCAGCAGCAAGGTGATTGTGTGAGGCGTCTTTTCACAGTTAAGCTAGATGTGCCCCATCAGTCCAGATGGGGATTGATTTAAATGTACTTGATCCCAGAAGTTCAACTATATGGACAGTGGTTACACCTGACAGGATGATTTGTTATAGCACAACTTATATGTTCAAATGGACAAAAAATTAGTATCATTTACAGTATCTTAAGATAAACTACATTGAATGGGAGCTTTCTTTCCAGTACTTTGAGGTCTACAAGACATAACTAGAAAATTCACTACTGTGGAAAGTGAAGACTGTTTAAATCGAATTTGGGTGGGGGCTGGTGGGGAGGGCCCGGGGTTTTTTTTTGATTAATTGCTGTAACACTGTCCTTCAGGTGGCTGAGGAAGTTTCATATTTTCTTTAGACACCATTAAGCACTGAAGCTCTTGCAGAACTACTTTGATGCTATATGAATCCTGCCATTTTGCTAGCACTGATATGGCTCTTGGGTCCACCACTCCATTAGAGCTATTAACTCCATTCATATTCATTGTTGTTACAAATCTTACAAAGGGGGGTGCTTCTGGGTATTTAGGTCCACTTTCTATTTTAAGGCTGTATATTCTGTTCTCATAAATTGTTCTTGGAGGCCCAGTTACCATCCCTGTCCATCTTGTAAGTGTCATGTCTTCGTCATCTTCTAGACCCCAGCTAACTGTGCCATCTCCTACTCCTTTCTGGCCTTCTTCAAGTTCTTCCAACAGTCAGAAATTGCGAGGGACTTTTACTCCCGAGCCCGTGGTGGCTGCCATCTTGCATTGCTCTGCTTGTGTTTTTTGATTGTTTGTTTTGGGCGGAACCAGGAATTGAACTCAGGCCCTTGCGCTTGCCAGGGAAGCACTTATTCTACTGAGCCATCTCCCCGGCTCCCATGTTTCTATTTTAGAAGACTTCATAGGGGCATGAACCTCTATGTGAGACACCACCAGCACCCTGACACAGGCACGCGTGTGCGTGCACACGCACACACACACACACACACACACACACACACACACACACATACAATTCTGAGCTGCTATAGGGCTGGACCACATCTTTTCTACCATTAAATTTCAGGTCTCATTTGAAACCAGGAGGATAACAGAATAGCAAGGGCTAAATATTTGTTGATAATAATTGTCACTGTCGTCATCATCTGACATCAAGATACCCCACAGAACCCTGGCTCTGGATTGGGCAACATACATGGAGAGTGGCCCACGCCTTGCCTCCACCTTCTCTAGAGACACTAGGTTGGGCTCCAAGCCCTGCCATCCACATCAGAATGTCCCCATTAAAATGCCCCCTAAATACCACAGATGTGCCCTCTGACCCCACCCAGGTCCCCCTAGGCCTCCCTAGCAAATCACTTCACACAGACTCCTCCCTTCCAGCTGGCCCCACCTCAGCCTTTTCACTCACCCAGCCCCAGGAGGCCCCAGGAGGCCCCAGGAGGCCCCAGGAGGCCCTGGGCAGGGCCCCATCCTTAAAGAAGAGAATGCTCCAAAGGCCTCTGGAGAAATGTGCTCCTACAGAATGTGTTGCCACCCAGGCCCACCCCTGCCCACACACCCCTACTGTACACACTCTCCAGGAAGAGCCAGTGGAAGTGGACAAGCTTCCTGGAATCAATTTCACACCCTTGGGCATGATAAACAACTGGAGAGCTGTCCCCATGGGGAGAGCTAATGGCCCGTGGTGTCTACCTGGGCGGTGCGTCATTCCTGGAAAGACAGAGCCTGGCCAGACATGTTCTACTTGTGCACCTATTCGCTATACACTACTCCTCCAGAGGAAGACATCTGAAGCCCAGTGCTCCTCCCGTGAATAAGCCAACGTACTGCCCAATCCCTGGCAGCTCCCCTCCCCACATGGCAGAGCGGGTGCCTGGGCAGGCCCAAGGCGGAAGGTAATGGCTGTGGTGTTGGCAACAAGCGTCAGGCCTCAGGTTGAGTCTTCTCCCAGGCAGAGTTACCACCTGCGTTCAGGCCCACCTCACCTTCTCACCCTCTGGGCAACCCTGAGCAACTTAACTGAGTGACATCACTCGCACAGTGCGATGCAGCTTGCAAAAGGTTTAGCATGGCACTTGGTACCTGGTAAGTCCATGATGAAGTTATTGTCATTGTCATTATTATTGTTTATCTAATCTGAATCAAGCCACAGCCTTTATGGCCATTTCCGTTTATTCCCAGTGGACTTGGAACTCAGTGGTCCACGGGCAGTGTGGGAGGAGAACAACAGCCCCGGAAGTGGAAGAGATGCTGTTTTAGTTACTCTTCTCTCATTGCTGGGACAAATATGCATCACTCAAAATGAGGGAAGAAACGGTTTATTTAACTCACAGCTAGTGGAGGTTTCAAGACACTGAAGAAGAGTCTGGGGCTCTGCCGTGTCCAAGATGCCCCTCTTCACATCTCTGAGAAAGCGCAGGCTGGCCAGTTTAATGGTTCACGCCTCTCTAGCCCCACCCCCAGGCCCTGCCTTGGTCCTCTGGCCCCGCCCCTCAAGCCACCTGCTGCTCCTCCAGCCGCATCTGCCCCATAACTTACATGAGGCTTTCGGGGAACGACTAGACACAATCCATAACAGATGCGTTCTGTCTCCGCCACAAGTCTATCAACTCTCATTCGACTGGCACAAGTCAGCTACTAGGCACGTAACCACCAGTCGCGCAGACTTGCATTCGTTGCTCTGCCCCACCTCCAGCACAGGCGCAGCCTCTGAGTGGAGTCAGGATGAGGGCAGAGATGCACTAACACCTAAGTGTGCGACAGGGGGCTGGTCAGGGGTACTGGCGGGACCGGACTTGTTCCACCACTCAGTGACCACAAGGTCCCCTGCACCTGAGGACAGGAACTTCATTTCTACAGCGTCCTCCGCCACAAGTCTAGCTCAGCAAACTCTTTGATGTTTCTTCAGCCAAAGAAGAACTCATTTAATGATTAAGAAAAAACTAGTACTAGTTATTACCAGACGCGAATGAAATTCTTGAGTCCCCAAGAAAGTAGAGCAGCTCTTCCCAATAAGCCTGCTGTACTAAAGGGGGCCAGTGACACTGGAGTGGGTGCTGCACAGCACCTTAGAATGCTGAGCATTCGTCCACTTGTGGTCTTGTACCAGGGATGAAGGCTCCAGCAACTGGACCCTCAGGGGACACTCCAGCTATCTTCAAACCACAGCCCTCTCCAAGTCCTTCCCTACTGATATTCACACCCCCCTGTGACGTGGTTTTACAGCTTCTCCCAGCAAGAAACACTCTCTTTCTTCTCCTATGAAATGTTAACAGCCTTGTGAGTAGCTGTATCAGTCAGCTTCCCATTACTCTGACAAAACACCTGAGAGAATTAACTTAAAGAAAAGAAAGGTTTACTTTAGGTCAGAGTCTCAGAACTTTCAGTCTGTGGCTATTTGGCTCTGTTGCCATGGAACTATGGTGACATAGTACATTGTGCCAGAATAAATAGCAGAGGAGGTTCACCTCATAGTGCCCAGGAAGCAAAGAGAGGGAAAAGAATGGACTGGGGTCCAATAGTTCCTTGAAGACCAGGACTCCAGTGATCTAACTTTCTCCAACTAAGCTCCATCTCTACTGGTTCCGCCCCTTTCAATAACATGCAGGCTGGGGCCCAGACTCAAGCCTCCAGGGTATATTCAAGGTCCAAGCTATGGCACCCTCTGTGACCAGCAGAACTCAGCAGAAGTGACGGCCAGTTCTGAGGCAAGGCCATGACCTGCAGACCCTCTCAGCTAACCCAGAGACTCCTGAGAAACCCTCAGTGCCATGGTCATAGTCACTGAGTCCCAGGGTGCCCTGTGCTCTGCAGGACCCTGGAGAAGCTGATGTTTTCTGCAAAGAGCCAACTGAGCTTCTTCTTCCTCTGTCCATTGCAAGACTCAGGCCCAGGGAAGGGCTGGGGTGGAGTCAGCGCTGGCCTCAGCCCTACGCTTTCCACTTACCCTGGCAGTTCCACCCTAGGGCAGTTCCCAGCAGGGAAGAGCACAGAGATGTGTGCAGGGAGAGCCCACCAGAAAGAGCTGTCAACCTTTGCAGACCAACCTGGGGTGGGATCCCCATGTGGAGAAGCACACAGGATCGCCCCCCACCAGCGCACACCTCCCTGGAGGAGCAATCAGCCCCAGGAGCCGCAGCAAGGTCGCTTGACATTTGATGGGAGTCATTATCAGACACTTATGCCCAATCAGGCCTCAAGTGTTTCTGAGGGCCCCTCTGCTGCTGCCTCATTCGAGGGAGCAGTACTGGGAGAAAGAAAAGGGCCTGCCCAGGTTGGGCAGAGGTCCTCAGGACCCTCTTCTCAGGTTCCAGCCCCTCCTTTCTTGCTTGGGCCCCCAGGTACCATGAACACTAAGAAAAGAAGCCCAGCTCCCAGGTCTTCAGTAAAACCCAGCCATGTATGTGTGCTGGGTCACAGCTTGGATTCCTGCTAGCCAGGCTGCTTCTGCTCCAGGTGCAGGCTTCTTGGGATCCTGAGCCCCCCAGGCTGTCACCATCCTGACTCAGTGAGGCCTTTCCCCGACACACAGAGCTCCCCCTCTGCCACAGGAGCTCCCGCTCTCTCCAGAGAGCACCACAGCTTGGAACGTAGAAGGCCTGGGGTCCACATGGCTGGTAGGGCAGTGGGCAATGCCAGACCTGTCCTGCTCTTACCAAGGACAGTAATGACACCCCCCTAACCTCCACTACTTCTCCAGTAGAAGCTAACAAGAGAACCATATCATTTAACATATGGGGAAGCATTTGATAAACTATAAAATAGACATTAAGTACAGTGTCCACCTGTAGACAAGCTCAGGTGACAGGTGCAGATCTGGAAAAGGTTGTGTGTGTGTGTGTGTGTGTGTGTGTATGTGTGTGTGTGTGCATGCACACACACTCATTCATTGACACACATCTGCATGGTGCTTCCCTCACACCTCGGCAGCCCAGGACCACCTTCTCAAGGTTTGGGATTATCTATAGGTTTTCACTATCTCCATAGGAGGCACAGGCACACACACACACCTGTAAAAATTTAGGGCTTTAACACATGTGAAATACAAAGCAAGAAGCAGCTGGAAAAATGTACCTAGAAGGAGTCAATCTGGACAGCTTCCTGGAGGAAGATGTAAATCTGAACCGGGTTTTGATAGGAAGTCTGGGAATGCAGGCAGCAGGAGAGAAATGCTGCGGGGTAGGATGAAGCAGATCTATTTTAAATCTCCTATCAAATATAGATATAGCAATTTAGGATTTATAAGCATTTTCCACCTGTATTTTCACATCTGAAGCTCACTACAGTAGCTTGAACTAGCTAAGTCAATTTTTATTATACAGATAGGAAACTGAGTCTCCCAGAAGCGATACCCCAGGGTCTGCAAGCCGGCAGGCAGCAGAGGGGTGGAAGAGCCCAGAGCTCAGACTGTCTAACCGAGGGCCCCTGCATGAGTCTCCCCAGGATCGGGTCTGTGAGTCCCTTGGGGGTAGGAGCAGCGTCTGGGTGGCAAACTCCCGGTGTGGGGTCTTGGTCAGTAGAGGGGAGCAGTGGCTGTAGAGTTGGCCACAGCTGAGCTCACGGCCCAGCTCCGTGACTGTCCCTAACTTGGGCTTGCCCAGTCCTCCCCAAGCCTTGGTTTCCCTGAATGCAGAATAGATTCCTGGGAGGGCCAGGAGAGGAATGGACTTGGCGCACTTCAGCACTACGCTTGGCACGCAGCATCTGCTCAGCAAATGGCCGCTCCTGTCCTTAATGCTATGGTTATTATGAATTTTTGCAAATTGGGACTTCTGGTGGCCATTTGTCACACGTCTGTGCCTTCCCGGATACACAGGTTCCTCGTCACCCAGAGACTTCACCTCACTATTCTGGCAGCTGGTTCCTGGTAGTGCAAGCATTGCTCTCACCATTTGCCATCCACTCAGGCCAGCATCCAGTCCAGACCTCTCCTCTCACGGGCCCGAGGGACACTCCGCCAGCTGATGTCGGGCCTGACCCCCCAGCGACCTGTTGCAATCCATTTCGGTCACCAGAGCTCTCATTTCTATTAAAACTCCATTTGCCAAGAAAGCGAAAAGGTAATTATGAATCCTAGTCTTAAATCACTCCGCCGCTGAATTATTAAAGGGAAGAATTAAAAATAATCAGGCTTTTTCATTACACTTCATAGCAGGGAAATTAAAGGTGTAAGAATGTATTTTTTCCTCGAATTTAAGTATTCATTTTGGAGATTTATAGGAGAGTTGAAGTGATTCCCTGCCTGCCTAGCTCTCCTCTTCATAAGAGTGGGAGAGAGAAAAAAAAAACTTGTAAAAATTAAAAGAGAGATAGAGCGAAGAAGGGATTTAACATAAAGAAGTACAATTGAGTGTTCTGTATTTTAATACATTTTTTTTCTGCACAATTACACCGCTGAGTGATATGGCAGGGAGAGATTAGGCTGCAACTGACTTCAGGCTCTGGGTGGTGAGCCGGCCAAGACGTCTCACTAGTCATTGGAGGAGAAAGTCCTGGGGGCGTCAGGGCTGGCCCCGACCGCAAGCACCAGGAGGCAACACTGCTCTGGCCACCGGCCTCCCTCTGGTCCACAGTTCACAAGCAGAAAACCCAAGGCACCAAGATGCACAGCAGCAGCAGCAGCCTGGGACCCGCCAGGAGAGACCCAGGCGCACTCGGAGGCTGGCCATCGGATCTGTAGGCAAGGGACAGACTGCGATGGTGAAGTGAGTGTCCCCCAGCCCTCTGCGCCTGAGCTACCCCTGGCTGCCACAGGACTGTGCAGAAGTAGAGCAGGGACAGGGAGGTGCTGAGAGGCAAATGCCAAGGCTCCAGACAGATGGAAAAAAGGAAGGACCCTATCAAATCTCTGTCCTCCTCAGCCCCAGCCCAGCCGGGGATGCAGACCTGGCCAGCACTCCAGCAGCTGGACACCTCCTCTCCTCCCACCCACCCCTGGCCTGCCTACAGAGGAAAGGAAAGCCCAGCAGGAGCAACGTAGGTGGGATCCACCCAGTAAAGTTTCTAAAGGAAAGGAGTGGCTGAGAGCACCGCTAGCAGAAGGGAGGCTATGGAGCCCAGAGCACCCAGGCGCCTCCTGTGTCACAGCATCTGGGGACACTGCACTCCTCTCTGAGTTTGGAGACAGTACGAGGACAGCACAGAATTGGGCAGCTATGAACACACAGGGATCACTGGCAACAGCTGGGTAGTCCCAAGTCACTCCTAGGGGAGGGTGCCAGCAGCAGGCTGTGCCCATCTGAATGTGCTCGCACAGCTGGCCCACCTCTCCATGGGGAGGCCAAGCGAAAACATCTCTGTCGTGTGTCCCTTCCACCCAAGCTGCAAGGGCTAGACTAGGGAGGAGGAGAGGAGAGAAGCCCCTCCCCCGAGGAGCTGGGACCCAGAGCTCTCAGCCACCTGGCCCCCTCCCCGTGGTAGTGAATTACAGCGGAACGTTCCTGAGAGGTGTCAGAACAATTTCTATTAAACATAATTTCCTAATGAAAAGGTTACGAGGGAGCCCAGTGGAGCTAATCAGGACTGACTGCTCACTCTGGTTTCTCAGAGGGAGGGGCTCCAGGCCTGGCCTTTGGTTCTACCTGGAGTGGGCTGGAGACCCACTGGGCAGGGAGAGGCCCTGCAGAGACATTGCATGGACAAGATCAGGGTCTGGTACATGTCACAATTGGGCGCTCACAGATGCCAGGTTCTCTATTGGGTGCCTTGTGAAATCAACATCATTATCTAAACCCTCAGGATGCAGAAGCCCCAGTGCTGAAGGGCCGAAGGACCTGACCAAGATCCAACCCTTAGAAGCTGGGCAAGAACTTGGCTCCGTGTGACAGAAAGCCAGGCGCATGGCCTCCTTCCTTTCCTGCCTCCCAGGGCTCGGCCCACTCTGTGGGTGCCAATGTCACTTGGAGGGCAAACGCAAGCCTAGACAAGGAGCAGAGCTGGGGCAGCTTGGGACACAGCTGTGGGCTGTGTGACTTCTGTCCAAGCAGCCCTTCTGCACAGTCTTGGACTGAGAATATGATGTCTGTGAGCAAGAAAACATGGGGACACATTCCACATGGGGCTGGGACCCCTCAGAAGCTGGTATGGGTCCCTGCTGAGCCCAGAAGGGTCAACTCTGTCATTGCAGCCAACTCAGGGTTGGTGAAACTGAGGCACTGAGCCCACACACGCCTACTCTGGCCCAGGAAGTATCCTCAAGTCAACCTTGCTCTTTGCTGTCCATCACCACAGGCCACCTCAGATGCTAAATTCCTACTCAGGGCTGTGCTGAGCCTGGGCCCATGGACCTAAACCAAGAGAAAGGAGGGCTTTTTTGGAAAGTTAAGAAATTCCATCCAAACCCTCAATTATGGCCTTAGACTGATAGGAGATTGGGTGGGGGTGGAGCAAGAAGGAGCCAGCCGGAGTAGATGTGAGGCCAAACAGAAAGGAGCAGCACTGTTCTGGGGTGATTTAGAGGCTCTGGATGCTACCAGAGCTCAGCAGGGGGCAGTTTCAGGAACTCCAGTGCTTCATGCTTCTATGAGCACTGAGATACTTCTTGGAGAAGATGGGATGTCCCAGAGGCACGCTTAGGGACAGAGGCAGGCCCTTAGAAGCAGCAGGAGAAAATCCTCCAGGCACAGAGGAATCTCACCACCACCTCTACATGCTGGAGAAAAGAGGATGGGTCCCAAGGGGCCTCACGTCTGGGATACTCCCCATGTCCCTGCCCCCCTCACCCCTCCCTGCCCAGCGCGTGCTCCAGACCTCTGGCTGGAGTGCATCCCTCCCATCCTCACTACAATGAAGCTATCATTGGCTGCCCTGCCTGGTGCCTGCCTTCCAGGACCTTCAAATCCAGGAATGGTTTGAAATATGCAGCCATCTCCCCTCTCCCGCCCTCCTTGGCTCCCTTCCTCTAGGTGCCCCACGCAGATTGAACTGGAATGTTGCAGCCCAGGTTGAGGACGTCGCTGACATGGGGGGGGTCTCTGGCTTCCAAGAGCTCTGAAGTGATGCTCCCCTCTCTCCCATCTCTCCAATGAGGCCAGCTTTTCTCCTCTGCCCTCTTAGACTAGAAGGGCAAGAAGGTGTTTTGGGGTTGTTGTTTTTTTCCTGACAATATCAGTGGTTCTCAAAGTGTGATCCTAAAACTGTAAGAATCGGCCTCACCTAAGAACTTGTTAGAAATGCAAACTCTTAGGACCCCACCTCTTATGCATTAAGTTAGAATCAGGAGCTGAGGCCAGTAATCTGGGCTTTAACAAGCCCACCAGGTAATTCTGATACATGCTTAAGTTTGAGAACCATGGGCTTACAGATGGGTTCTATCAACATGGAATCAATACGATGGAATTCCTCTGCGTGTCAGGACTGTGCCAAGGTTGGCAGAGAAGAAACATGCCACCTCCCCTGCTTGGAACTGGGTGACTGTAACTGACATGGGGAAGGAGTAGCTGGTAGTTGGTACAAGCCCTGCCTGAGAATGAGAAGGCTGCAGATAAGAGAGATGCATGCCACTGGGAAAGAAGGCTCCATGGGGGAAGAGAATTAAATATAAGTAGCCGGGCCCAAATTTTGGGCAGGAAATGGGAGCAGTAGTTCCAGCAGCCACGTGTATGTCACACATCTGTTTGTCACTTGCTCTGTCTCACTGAGAGATGAGCAAAGCAGTCATGATCATCCCACTCCACAGGGAGTGAAGCAGAGAGGAGAGGCGTGAGGCTGAGGGCGTAGGGTAGGAAGCAGAAGCTGGGCCGGGCTCATCTCTTCCTCCCCCTATTCCAGGCCCAGGAAGCTGTTGGAGGATCCCAGCCAGCAGTTGGTCAGAGTGACCCCTGCAGTTTCAGTAGCATCTCAGCTTGGACATATTATATGTGCACCCAACCACAGGTGAGCCAGAGAGGCAGGAGAAGGATTGGTAGGCATCTGTCAGCCAAGAAGACACAGCCCTTGTGCTTGGGGAGGAGAGTCTGTGTGAGGCGCTTGGGGAGGTCCTCTGGCTGTGAGCCTGTGAATCTGCTGCCACCCTGGGTTGGTTCAGTGATTCAGTGAGGTGATGCTCCAAAGGATGGAGAAGAGGGGCTGGGGCTGTAGCCAGGGCCCAGGATGGTGGCTGTGGGGGAGAGGAAAGGGACAAAAGAGAAGCGAGTGGAGGGTACAGGCCCAGTCAATGAGATAAATGGGCTTACCACAGTCCCCAGGAACAGCACCATCTTCTTCTGGATGCTGACCTCCCAGTCCCCTCTCTAGATCATAAAAAATAAACCCCAGAGCATAGCCTCAAGAGAGAAAGACAGATATTCCCCTTTGCAAGTTCTCTTCTCCCTCTGCCCAGGGCCCAGTGCCTGGCCTGGGACAGAGGAGTCCCCCACGGGGCCATCGCCATTGCATCCTCAGCCTCAGCCACATTCTTTCTCCAGCTTCCACCTGAGGCCCCAGCCCAGCCAGCCCAATACTTTGTCCCTCAGTTGAAACTCACCTTCTGTAGGAAAGTCTCTTTTGCTTAACCTTCCCGTGATCCATAAGCCTGCAGCAAGATGGCTCTGTGGATTCCTTCCTCTTCCACCTGAGGCAAGGCACTTGTCCTCCCTGGGCTGGAACCTTCTCACCTGACTCAGGGAGCATTGTGGGGGTCTGTGTGGGGCCTGGCATGGTAGGTGCTCAGGGTCTGGTGCTTCCTGAGCTGCTCAAGATTCAGCCTGTGCACATAGAGGACATGGATGGCACTTGCCTTCTCTCCCTTACCCTCCCCACACCCAACATCCACAATGGCCCATCGATCCTAGAGGCAAGAATCAGCAACATAAGAAAGATGGAGAACAGCTGGCAGAGTACAAGCTCGTCCCTGCCTCCCCCCTACTGTTTGCCTTTGGAAAATCATTGTGACATCTTCTCTAAAGACTTTCCCTCTCTTAAGAATGCCAAGCCATGCTGACATTAACATGAATTTGTCAGTGCCTGGGCTCCTCTGTCTGATTATGAGGCTCAGAGGAGCGCATAGCCAAGGTTCTTGAGAGCAGGAACAGGGTAGGATGCCTCTCTCCACACCCCGTGCCTGCCACAGATGCTCAACCATGACCATAGTGGGGAAGGAGGAGCCAATTCTTTACCTTGCCCAAGTCTTTGGATCCCAGGTTAAGTCCAGGGTTAGGATGATAGTTTAGATTCAGACCAATCCTGGAGCTGAGGCTGGAAATGGTGGTGGTGGTTAAGGAAGGCATGAGGCTTTGGGATCAAGTGTGAGTTCTGGTTAAAGTGCGCTAGAACACAGGCAGATTAGACCACAAATTGTTAACATGAAACCTGGAGCTAAGACCCATCCTTAGCCTTGGTTTGTCCAAATGCACTGCCATTTGCCTCAGGGATCAGCACAATGGGCTGGAGTTGCCAGGTAAGGAGCCTGTTGAAAGGGCGGGAAGGCCCAGCCAATATGCAGGGTGGGAGCTGGACCCGCAGCACCATGGACAGCTCCTGGAGAAACACAGGTGAGCAAAGCTGCTGTGTTCATGACCTCGGGGCCACTGCTTACATTCGCCCCAGACTCAGCCCTGAGAGAAACAAGATGACACCACAGTCCCCAGGGAGTCTGAGCCTCTCATCTTGGGTTCTAGAAACCTGTGGTTCGGACATTTACAAGCTGATCATTTTCCTAATGATATTCGTATTTCACTCTTGACCACTAGATACACCCTGCTTTACACAGTATCTCTTGCTTCTCTGACTCCCCCCTTTCCATGGGAAAATTAGGGGGCTCTTAAGCCTGTGACTTTTCTCATCTTCCCTTCATCTCCTGAATCCTGAAGAGTAGGGGGAGCGTGCACCCATCCCAGGTCCTTCCTCCTCTATATTCCAAGACATTTTGGCCACAAAAGAGGAGGTAGGAGCTGAAACATCCATAAGGATGCTGGATACTGGATACACTAATCCCCGTGCCCTGTGGCTCATGAGATCTTCTAAGGTCTTCAGCTTTAGCACATCAATCCAGCACCCCAGGAGTAGGGAAAGGTTGGCATTCATCACTGAGCACCTACTATGTGCCAGGTTTTGTGAATCTTACCTCACTAAATCATCAGGCCAACCTGGGAAGGTAGGTGAGATTATCCTGTTTACAGATGCCAAGAGAGGTTAATAAGCTGGACAGGACACCTCTAATGACCTGGGATTTGAACCCAGGTTTGTCTGTTGACCCAAACCTTATACTTTTTTCAGCACATCATGAACTCTGTTCATTACAGGACTTTAAAGCCAATTTGGCAAGAACCCTCTGCCTTAACATGGAAAGGCACAGTCAGTCACTAATCTGGCTTGGATCTCTACAGATGCACCCATGGCTCCTGGGCATCCTGAAAGCTGGAAAGAGGTGCTTTGTTACCTGCCCACAGGCTCACTGAAGTCTTGCCCTGCACTGAGGCAGGGGAATGACTGTCATGCCCATCCCATGGCCTGGAAGTTCCTGTGAGCTCCTTCCTAGCAGGTCAGAGTGGCCAAGGAGCTGAGGAGCATGGCTTCCTCTGGTCCCCTTCCCAGAACAAGACAGCTTCAGATGATACATCTGCCTGTGTCACAGGTACAGCCTGAATTACTCCCTTGGGAGAGGCATTGAGCTGGCCCTGAGCCACTGAATCCACCCTGGAGATCTAGCCAGTCCGGCCCCCAGAAGTCTCCTGGGCTGAGGCAAAGGTGCACTGGGAGAACAGGAAGACACCGGTCTGGGGAGGCTCTAGGGGAACAGCAAGCAGGCCTGGCTCTCCTCCTGTCCCTCTGTAGTAATTAACAGGCCTTTGTTCCTGTCCCTGATCTTGTCTGGCAGAGCCTTAATCATCCTCTCCCCTGCAAAGAGCAGCCTTCTCATTAGGGCCTTAAGAACCTCTATTATAAACATGTAAATGGAACTCAATGAGGAGGGAAATATTTGACTGCTCCAATTTCCTTTGTGTCGCTGCCAGTTCTGGGCTACACATGCCTGTGATTTCATTGCTCAGCAGCCTGGCGCCAGCACGCTGCCCCCACCACTGGGTTGTCACCAACTGCTCCACCTTCTCCTATTGAAATTCAATTCCCTCACCGGCCAGTGTTTGGAGAACCTATCTCCACCAATTGATCCGGAAGTGAGGTGTTTTAGTCCAAGGTACTTAATGGCACTTGAGCCATGGATAGGAACCCAGAGCAGGTGGACCTGGCCACAGAGAACCCTCAGAAATAGGAAGGGTCATCTCAGCTGTCCCCTTCTCTGCACAGGCCAAGATTTCAGGGAGCTGGGATGAAGTCAAGTCTCTCTTCTTTAAAATCTATGGAGAACTGAGTTCCTGAGTGTTGCGTGATCTGCAAAGCTCTTTCAGATGTCTGAGGATGCTGGGTGGGCTTCTATTTTCACCCCAATCTTGATGACAAAGAACTCCATAGATAGAGACCTGCCCTGATGGTACGAAAGGAGCTGATGCTATGGTTAGCATTGCTCCCTGTGGCAAAATACGACAAGATGGACCCAGGTCCCTGCAACCCCAGGCAGCTGGTATGACAGCCTCCCTCAGCACAGCGAGCCCTTCGTGGGCATGATTCCCATGCCTGGTGCTCCTCAATGCCTGCTTGCTTTCCCTTCCCCTTTCCAAATCTAGATCTCCACTGCCCTCGTTCTTCAAAGCCTGGATAGCACGTCCTCCATGGAGACGCTCCATGCCACGGGGCCACAGTGACCTCCCACCACTCACATCCTGCCTCCTCTCTGCCACCTGCAGGGCAGACCCTTGTTGGTCTGCGCTGGCCATGGGCACAGGTTGTGTGTGTTGTGCATTTTTCATACCCACTTATGATAAAGGAGGCAGGCCCTGAAGACCTTTCTCCTTTGCCACCTGACTCTGTTCAGCTTTGTTAGCAGAAGAGCTAAAGAGACATGACAAGAGGAAAGGACATCTCTTCCCAGCCCCTGCAGTGAGGTGCAAGCAGCACGTGGCTTCCTCTGGCACCCTGGAAGGCAGCCTGCATGTCACCGGCGTGGCCGCTCAGCAAGCCACCCACCACCAGTGGACCCGGCCTGGGCCTTCACTGACAAAGCTGAAATCTTGGCCCCAGGGGTGCTGGGAGCAGGAGGCAGGAAGGCCCCACCAGGCTTGCATTTGTCTCCACGTCCTGCCCCTCCCCCGCATACAGGCAGCCATGAGCCTACATTTTTTTTCCCTATCTTTCTTTCTATTTGTGTGTGTGTGTGTGTGTGTGTGTGTGTGTGTGTGTGTGTGTGT
>PVKA01043171.1:0-16924 GCA_004027165.1 Ctenomys sociabilis | reverse complement strand
AATTATTGAATCTTTGATATAATTCAGCTATAAAAAAACCTGTAAATATAATTTCATGTATGCACCTTGTACAGTACCAAAACATTATGAAAACAGTTTGCAATGTATTAATTCATCGACTCTGTATGGTTAAGGTGTCTTGAAACTGTCTGATTGACATTTGTATTTTAATAAAATAAAAATAAATGGAAAAAAATATAAGAGAGCACCTTTCATGTCTGAACTACTTCTTAAAGTTCTATCTCTTAATATGACCATGTTGACAAGTCAGTTTTGGAGGTGATGATACTCAATGTGAATTTTAGACAGGACAAAAATATTCTAACTGATGTATTCTGCAAATATGAAATTTCACATTGAGTCAGGACCTTACCACAATGAGTTATTTTAGAACTAAATGGGACAGTGTATGAACAGTGCTCAGCATGATGTCTTCTGTATATTCATCTGCAATTAGCTGGCTTCCCTTAGCCTATAAAACAACTGCACTATTTTGTTTCATTCTCAGTGATTTCAAGGGAATATATAAAAAATATCTCATCTTCATTGAAATTTTTCAGCACTATTTCATTTCATGAGTTCGCAACACTTACCATATTAGTGTATTCTATATGCAAGCAACAAATAGGCCTGAGCAAGAGAGATCTTTTTTTTTTTTTTTTTACAATCCAGAGATAGAAAGGTAAACATTATTTCAAACATCACTGGAAAACTGTTAGATATAAAAAGTTAGATATAACTGTTAGATATAAAAAGTTTTCTTGAACCAAAACTTACAAACAGAAAATCAAGATTGCAGAGAACAAATGATATAACAAAATAAATTTTTATATCTTCTATGAGTATTTTAATATTATGTGATAAAGTTGAGGGTATGTAGATACAAGAGTACTGGGTAAAGTAAAAACAAAATCAAAAGTTTTGTTACAACATAAAAGACATATGCCAGAGAAGCCCAAGAACAGAAGACTTTTAATTTCTGCAGATATGTTATGTTCCCAGTAAAGGACACTGGCAAGCCAAGTGTAGGGACACAGAATTGTGTTTAGTTCAGCCTAAGAGTACAGGCAAGGTTTACACTCTTCCTTTGAAAGCTCATCAGTGAGTCATTGCCAGCTAGGTAGAGCAATTACTAACTTAAATCTTCCCTCTTGTGAAGAATTTGAAATGCCTATGACTGAAATGTCAAGCTGAGAATTTCTCCTGTATATGTTGTACCTTATTAAATGTCAATAACCCTGAGAAACTGAAATTTGACTGCTTCTTTTATTCCATAGTTTGACTATCTAAGTGGAAATTAATGGATAATTGGAAGCACAAATCTTATAGGAAAATATATAAATACATATACATATGTATTTATTTGCCTTTACTTTCTATTAAGCATCATACTCAGAAACAGAAAATTAAAAATAGGTTTAAATTAAATAAATAATTGTATATATACGTATACAATATTTTTAACTATGATATGATATTTAGTATAAACTAGGCATTGAAAAATCCAAGGACTCTTGACAACCAGTATTTTTTGCAACTCTGAATTTAATATACAGAAGTTTAATATACAGAAAGAGTTTAATATACAAGCAAGTTTAATATACAGAAAGAGTTTGTTAAAACTGTCCATGCCGAAGTGCCACATTTATTAAGTTGGAGCCTGATTCTGCACTGACACAGACTAGTTCTGGAAGAGCTCATCTCTTAACCACTTCTCTCAATGCTCCATAAACATAGTTCATGCATTTTTCCATATCCACTTCCATCTATAAAGGAATTTGTATTTACATTTCTTTTTCCTTGACATTCACCAGATACAAAATCTGCTATTCCCTTGACCCAGAATTTCACCTCCAAACTTTATTCATGTGAAGTAATGTTCTGTTGTTTATAAGCTACCTAGCTTATGGTATTTTGTTACAGAAGCCTAAACAGACAAAGACTTCAGGAATCAGAAGTTTGTTGAATTTCTGTTTATCTAAAATATGCAACTGTTGTTAAGTAGTAATAATTTCAAATATTAAAAATATTTTGTGGCTGTCCATGGCTTTGTTTTTCTGGGTCATGGTTGAAGCGACTGATTTAGTTGTATTTGTGGAGTTTAAAGTCTCCTAAAACTTCAGGTGATAAATTGGTGCATAATAATTTATAGCTATCTTCATTGTTTTTCACAAGAGAAAGACATGTGTTTTCTTCCCATTACTCACTGCATGATAACAGGTTTATAACTCAAAATTGCCTGAGATATTTAACTTCAAAAAAATAAGAAATTTGAGCTGTATTCTTATTCACATTTACTTCCATGCAGAACGAACTGAAAGAAGATATTAAGAAAGAGAAATGATTCATGGTTCAAGAACCACACCCTATAAGCACATATCAATATTAGAAGAAGCATTTCCCTTGTTCTTAGAATAGTTGTTCCCTAATCTAATGTCTGCAGCATAACTGATAGTAACTAAACATATAGACATGTCAATATTATAAAGTTGCACACAGTATATTGAGCAGTTACATTTCCAAACTTTGAAGTCAATTTAATCTTGGACTGAAATGCAATGCTGTCCCAAAGTAGCTGCTTCCCTTTGGGCCATTCATTCCATGGATGCTCCATATTTAGAGTAGAGATTGTAATAGGGTGTTCGATGGACTTGCTAGCAGCATTCAGGCAGCAAATGCAGTATTCTAGAATAGGCCATCATGAATGTCACAAAGAACTGAAAATAATATTTTTTGGCAGGCTCAGCCCACTCTGATGGGGCTGGCATGGCACATGATGCTGAGGATTGAACCACAGTCCTGCATGCTTTCCTAAGCTTACTTAAGCAGTTGCTTTAGACTGCTAAGCTATCTTGCTGGCCTAAAATAGTATAGGTTCGATTTGCACGCAATTACTGTTTCATGCAACTGTCCATTTTTACATTTCATTTAATACCTTATGCATTTAACACATATTTATTGAAGTAGAGACACAAACAGCTTCCATAGTTGTGTGTCAGGTGTCATGTCTTATTCATACTTGACTTTTTGCCTTGTCATTACTGAAGACTTGTACTTTTACCCTGAATTATTGTAAGATTATTATTTTCCAACTTAAGGGCTTTTTCTTTCCTAGATTATTTGTTCTGCCTATCACTGCTTCACAGACACCCTTCCACCCAATATACACACTTGACATATGTATCCCAATCAAACAACAATCTATCTGGTGTTACATAAAAGGCTTATAAATGTATAAGGAAGTATCACTTTAGTTTCACTTCAAACCAGGATACATGCATACCAGTGCACATGCAATTATGTGCTTGGAAATAATATATTAAAATCCTGAATTTCTCATTTCTTTCCACAAAATAAATAAACATACCCTGTAGACAAAGAAACTCAAGATCACATCATCTCAAGTTTGGGAAAGAGCTGAAGGATTAGAAAATGCACTTAACTAGCTTCATAAGTGCTAATAACATCCAACTTGATATTCCCTTGGGACATCTTAATGATCAAATTCACAGTCTTAAAATTCCCAAAACATTTTTTCGGTCCCACTGCCTTGCTATCTTGACTTCTTTATTTACTTGACTACAGACTAAAACTGAGATGCATCTAAAACTTCCACCAACAAATGAATTGAAGCCACTTGCCTGAAACATTACTGCCTTTGCCTAGCAACTGGAAATTATTTTTTCTAGTGTTATTGTTTCTTTATTCCTATGTATTATAAATGTATTGTTACCTTGATAGGAAACTTGAATTAGTGGGAAGTATTTGTGACTAGAAAATCTGTAACTTAAGTAGGACAGTTTAGAATTTATATGCCACTATCTCTATGAAATACCACAGTGGCATGGTGGAGCCAAAGCACCTTTCCCCAATGGAGTACCGTGAGTTCATGGTATATGACAAAGAGGACCAATGTATCAACTTCTATGTGTCACGGTTTACAGACATGCTGAAGTGAGGGCTACATCTTATCTTTGCTAGTAACCAGTTGTTTGATATTAGAAAAGTAATTAAATCTCTGTGATCCTAAACGTCTATGGACAGAATGGAACTTAAAGGGGTAGTGGTTCTGTGGAGTTGCTGTGTCGCAGGAGAGACTTCACATGGGTGCCCGATGTAACACCAGTACAGTAATCTTGTGTTATGATTTGTGTTAGTTGTCTCTCCAAAGCTTCATGCATCATGAGATGGCTACTAGAGTTTTTGATTCATTTTTAAGTTTAATTTAATCTAATTTTAAAGAGTATAAACAAACCCAAAAGTATAATCATACAGAAAAAACAAAGACAGTAACAGTGTAACATATAAGAACTTAGGTGGTACAGATTTTTCAAAACAAGAGTAGCAAATTAACAATGATTGCTATATTATGTATTTTTTCTTGTCAATTATGTTGCTTAGATTAATACATAGGGGTATGTAAGATTGAGACAAACTGAATGTTGGCACTTGCTTTCAATAAATCTTCACTTTTTTCTTGCCCGTTTTACTTTATTTAGTTTATTTTAAAGAGAGTATAGTCCTAACTTGTGAAAGGATGTGGTACACATACAGAAAAATGAGATGAGAGGCATTCAAACAGGTTTTTGTGTTGCACATTGCTGTCTTAGATGTAGCTGATCCGACTGCAGATATCAGCATATAGAATTGGTCAAAATTTTAAGATGTTAGCATTTACAGATATTAGTTATAGAGCTAGAAAATTTTAAACACTAACTGCTATTTTCTAAGATCTGATGGCATTGGTAGTACAATCATCTCAGTTATCCTGCATATATACTTTCATTATTTTCCCCTACCTCTGCTTCCTTTCCCTCATATTCATTGTTTATTCCTTATGTTCAGTTTCTTTCCCTTTTACTATATCTTATCATATCTTTCAGACTGTACTTATTCTTACACTAGGGAAACCATATGGTATTTACATATGTATGTCTGATGTATTTCACTTATAAGTGTAGCTTCTGCTTCCATCTATTTACCTATAAAGTTCTCAAGTTTGCCTTTCTTCATAGCAGAGTAATATTTGATCCAGTGCTGGGATTATGTGTTTGAGTGCTACTCCTGCTCTGGAGTGGGTAATCTGCATTACATTGTAGGAAGGGGGAGAGGCTTACTAGCTGCTAGAGTTGCTGCTTCTTCCTTTTCTCTTCACTGTTTTTCTGCCACTATGAAAGGGCTGCCCTCTGTCATGTACCATTCGGCCTTGGAGTCAGATGAGTATGGACTGAAACCTCCACTAACTGTGAGAAAAAATAAACCTTTCTCAATTTGGATATCAGGTATTTTATCCTCAATTTGGTTGTCAGCAAAGAAAGAAAAGTAAGAGAGACATCTTGCTTCAAATGAAGTAAGAGGGTGAGCAGTTCAGCCCCATGTGCTGTAAACATGAAGGTAGTTAAGTTTGAATATATTGGATGATCCCATTTTTAGTGTCTTCAAAAGAAATTTTTTCTTTGAGAAATTTAAGTTCTGTCCATTTCTATTTCTTGGCAGGTGAGACATTACCAATAATTCAATTTCTGTGAATTTTGTCTACAATAATGCATTTATATCCCAGTGCACTGTAAGTACTTGGACAAGGAGCTCAAGGTTCTGTGAGTCATGAATGAAATGCCTGAGAGAGCCCTCCCATTATTGAACTTTCACATTAAGGGTGCAAACCTTTTTTAGCCATTATACAGACAAAAGTAGAAGTGCTCATTTACCTCAGTCCTATGAAGGAAAATGTACAGAGAGCTATGGAAGAATGTAACAGAGCCATAATTTTGATTAGAAGTTTAGGAAACCTTTTCTGTATGACCTATGAAGAATGTGTATTTATATTTAAAATAATTAAGAAAGCAAGCTAAAGAAAAGCATAATTTGTGACCCACAAAATTGTAAGAAACTAAATATAAGTTTTTCAACAATAAGATTTCATTGGAACATAGGCATGCCATTCATTTATGTAGAATTTATGGCTCTTTTCATGCTTCAATAGACTTTCAGTGTTACAAAAGTTGTATACTCAGAAAGCCTACAATACTATACAGGTGGCCCTGGCCATGAAACATTTGCTAACTTCTGATGTAGAAACTTGCAAGCCTACATAGGGAGTTTTGTATACTTTAAATTAGACATTGTTGGAGGAGGCTTTGGAAATGCTTTAAAGGTCCCATGCAGATTGATCTGTTGTTTACTGGTATGATCTGTCTGGATAATATACGTTTTTCTTCCAGTATATTTTTTTTTCTCTCGTTAACTTAGGGGTCTGGAAATTAAACTGAATCTTATTACATTGAGATAAATCCCTAGCCTGTTCTTCCTTCCTTCCTTTTTCATTTCCTTGTTTTCTTCTTTTGAGAATGAATTTAGTAAGTAAATATGTTGCCTAGGCTAATCTTGAGTATGTGATCCTCCTGCCTCAGCCTCTCCAAAAGCTGGGATTATAGGTATGTTTTTGGTATCTTTTTTGGTTTGTGTTATTTTTATCTTAATATGAAAAAGTTAAAAATTGAAAACCATAGGTCTAGGGAAAGTTTAGAAGTACTTGAACCATACTATAGACCAGATGTTTTTGTCTCACAAAAGATTGTGAATTGATATTCAAATCTAATTGATTTATATTCATGCTATCATCCTGATAGTAGTAGGAAAGGGGTCTTTCATGGATATTTAAGTCAAGAGGATGGAGCTCATAAGAGGAGAACTAGTTCCTTCAAAGTCTCTCAGTCTCTGTCTGTCTCCATCTCTATCTCTGTCTCTCTCTTCCCTTTCTCCCTGTCTCTCTCTCTTTCCCCCTTTCTCCCTCTCTCCCCTCACTCTCACTCTCCCTCTCATCTAACTCTCCCTTTTTTTACCCTTCCAGACTTATGAGGAGACTGAAGTTAAGCTGTCTATGGACAAATGAGCTTTCACCCAATAACAAGTTTGAAAATAACTTTAACTTTTCAATCTCCAAAATACAAGAAATAATTTTCTGATGTGTATGGAGCCACACTATAGTATTCTACTAAAGCAGCTGAAACAAAAAGTCAGCAAATAATAAAACTCAGGCTATCTCATTGCTACTTCATTTAACTGACGTTTGAGTAAATATCATATTCATACATTATCCTAGATATCAGATAAACAAACATAGATTATCATTTTGCCTCCAATATCATCTTAGTCTATCAATACAATGTCATAATAGACTATTAGCAGATTTATTGATTTATTTACTTACTTATTTATTTATTTTTGGCGGAACCAGAGATTGAACTCAGGCCCTTGCGCTTGTCAGGGAAGCACTTATTCCATTGAGCCCTCTCCCCAGCCCCTCTATTAGCAGATTTAAATAGTTGGCTGTCTTATGTTCTTTTTCTTCTCCCTCTGTAGAAACTGAAAAGCAGAAAGCTTAACATGCAACTCAAGAAAGGCTATTAACTCACAGGATTTAACTAATGTATTTGCCATGGCTAATTCAATGCATACATTATTTCAACAACCATGTGAAATCAGTGTTATTTGTTTATCATTGTGGGAAAATATTAGGATACTGAGCAAGGAAATTGTTTGTGCAACGGTGTCCAGGGATAGTAGCAGTGGAACTGTAACATAATCCACAGACTATACACCTGCAAAGCCTGTGTTTTGATGCTATGCCAGTGTTTACTCAATTATTGTTCATGAGTCACTGGGGCAGCTGAAGATAAAGATCACAGATGTTTCCAACACACTGAGTTTCGTAATAAAATAAGCTCTTGGCCTTTCAATTCTTTTAAATCCTAAATCAAGGGAAAAAGGCACAGATAGGTAAAAGAAATATTCTGCCATTTTTCTACAACTCGCTATTTTCTTGTGCTTATCAAATAATAACAAACCTCAGACTCAAGAGGCAAGCCTGGTGGCATTCATTCATAATGCTAGTACTCTCAGAGGCTGAAGCAGGAGGATCATAACTGAGCCGATTATTTGCAAAATTATGACTCAGACTTTAATCTCAAAAAAAAAAAAAAGATGTGGCTCAATGCATAGGGTTTTGATTTAGTCCCACCTATCAAAAAAAAAAAAAAAAAAAAAAAGGTTTAGGTTGAGTGCCTTTAATACCTAATGAATGTGTGTTAATTCAAGAACACACACACACACACATTTCTCTTTCTGTCTCACTCTATCTCTGCCCCCTTGTGTTTTTCCACTTAAAATATGGAGGTATGATGAAAACATAAAGTGAATGTGGAATTTTTATAGCAAAATATACATTGCTATCAATCCCCCATAAAATATTCCCTCACTTCAAACGCACTTACCCCATAATTCTTGTCACTTTCTGAAGCAGTTCTGGAAGTTCTCTTGTGAATATCTTAGTTTCACCCTCATGGATAATAAATGTTCTGCCTACATTCACCATGCTCATGTTTAATGGTCATTTTGACTGCGAGGAAAGTGCACACATTGCATAGTGCTATGAGTAAAGTAATGAGATTCTATCCTCAAGCTTTTATTTGACAGTGGACAGTCAACAGGACCAGAAAACACCATCAGAAAAAGGCAAAACACAGTGTAACAAGTGCATGCAAAGCAACTGGGAGTGTTCTGTGAAGGAATAGTGACATAATGTGTCTTTTACTGTTACAAGGTGTTTGATTTTACTTAAACATTAACTGTTTTGTGTCAATAAGTCAGAGGTACAATTCATCCAATCCTGAGGGTGAGGAATTCTAAAATCATATTATGTGCTCCTTTGTATTCCTCTTGAAGGTAGAGATCTCTTCTCACTGTTTCCACTCTCTTCAGTCTCCTGCATTCTATGGCTTCTAGCCCTGCATAGCTGTGAACTCTGAATTAGTCTATTTAGTTTTTTCTCTCCTTATGAGAATCTTTGAGATGCTTAATTGCCCTTTTGCATAATCTCAAAATCCCCAGGATGCCTCATTGCTATACCAAGTAACACATCCACAGATCCAGAGTCATGGTGTTGTAGGCAGCAGAGTTAGATACAAATATTTTTAGGCAGTCAGACAAGACCAGGCCCTTGAAAGAAATAGTAACAGGAAACAAGATGTCTGCAACTCTGGGGAGGAACAGAGGCTCCTGCTGTGAAACAGACCTTAAGGCCAAATAGATGCTAAAAGAGTAACACCAGTGATTGATCATTCACCAGTGATGATCACCTGAAAAGACCCTAGTGAGTCACTAACCCAACCCCCGAGGGGAAGAGACCCTGTCCCCTATTCATGCCGGCTTACTACATGTGACTCACTTCCCCATTTGGTCTTGGGCCTAATCAACTTTACCTGAGCAATGGTACTTGTAATCCCGTTGGTTGATTATAGTTTTGTCCCACCCCACATCCACCCAAGCGAGACCCCTTCTCTACCTGAGTCCCACATGGTTTTGCCCTATAAAAATACGCAGAAAGAAGCAGCTTTCAGGGCAACTGTCTCTCTCCCACAGAAGCTTTTCTATCCAATAAAGTTTTTTCCTCAACCTCCATTTGTTCCTAAAATTCATTCTTTGGTTTTAGAGAACAGGAACTTATCCAGGTCAGGTTGGGAGTTTTACTTCCCTGTATCATTGGCACAGACATTTTTCAGAAGCCATTTTTTCACCTACCATGTCATTACACAATTGCAAACATGGAGTGATGGGATCCTTTCTTGTAAAGTTCCTCTGCATAACTGAAATCTATTTCAGGTAATCCTTTTGTGGTCAATACAAAAAATCATATCTTTAGCATAGTGGTTTCTAAAATTTGAAGGTTACTCATTTTCTTGCCAATCTTCTTATCTCTAAACAAAACTGCTCAGTGAAGTTGTTATGTTGTAGGCTGCTGAATTAGATAGAAATATTCTAGGCAGTCAGAAAGGGCTAGAAGGGCTTGTCTCCTCAAGGAGACAAGATGGAAGACAAGGTGACTTTGCAACTTGGAAGAGGCAGACACTCCCTATAGGCCATACCTCAAGATCAAGACAAAGGAGGAAACACAACTACATACTTCCCTAGGGATGGGCATCAGAGATTGATATTCTAGATAGGTATCAATCACTTTGAAAGAGCCTAAATGTGTCACTAGCCCAACCCCCCCAGAAGAAGAGACCCTATCTCATATTTATGCCTTGCTATGTGACCCACTTCCCTATTTGTTCCTGAACTCAATCAATTTTACCTGAGCAATGGTCCTTGTAATCTCATTGGTTAACCATGGTTTTGTCCCACCTCTTGTCCACCTAAGCGAGTTCCCATGTCTTTACTGTTACAGCCTAACTGACTCTGTCTTGACCCCTCAGTCACCATTTTGTTCCTTCCTTGTTTTGTTCTAACTTGTTCTAGTAAGGGCCCCGAGTTCCAGGGAATTAGCTAATCAACCCCAAACTGCTGGTCCAACTGCTGTCAAAATTAGCTAATCAACCCCAAACCCCGGGACTACTGCTGTTTGTGCAAAAAGATACAAATAGCTGCCCAAATTACAAAAGGCACTGATCAATCATTTTAAAGGTTACCCCAAAGTAACCAATGCAATCTTCTTCTGTACAAAGCTTGCTTCATTCCCCTTCCCCTCCTTGGTTTGCGATTTTGAAGCTTAAATACTGCTCCTTGTAATGGCCCAGGTGCGCCTCTTTGCACTGCTGTATTGAGACCACCGCAGGGTACCTGCTAAAATAAAGCACTTCTTTGATTTTTGGACTTGCCTTGTTGTCATTTGATTTTTGAGTTACAACATTTACCACCTTAGACCTGCCTCACCACATGGTTTTTCTCTATAAAAGTCCCTGGAAGAGACAACTTCCGGGGAAACTACCCACTTGGCCCCCCCTCCTGTCCCTCTCTTGGACAGGAGCTTTCTTTTCCTCAATAAATCTATTCTGCTCATAACCTCTGTTTGTTCCTAAAATTCATTCTTCGGTTTTAGAGAACACAAACTCGTACAGGTCAGGTCCAGAGATCATTTTTCCCTGTCATCTGGAGGTTCAGCTTATCGTTTGGAGGTCACCCATCCAAGATCAGTTTTTTCTCCCTGTCTCAGTTAGATTCGCCTATAATATATGATAATTTAAAATCATTATTGTTAAGCTCCTTTAAAGTGAGCATGTGTTTGTCAGTGTTTCCTAAAGTGTGAAAAGCTGAACACAATATTTCTCAAATGTAAGTTTTCCTGCATTAGGGCACAGAACCAAGTTTGCATTGCCTCTTTTAACAGTCAAATCATGTCAGTTCATACTGAGTTCCTTACTGACTCTGAATTGAGTCATATAATTACCTTTCTAACTGATCTCTTCTTAGCCTTGTTTTTGAACATTGAATCTTATACTTGCAGTTCAGTTATTACTTCAATCTCTAGTTGACAGATACTAACACTAATGCCAAGTCACAATTATGAGCATTAATGAAGTAGTCTATCTTAATTGCATAACATGTTTCTTACCATATGATAAGCATATACGTAGCTCTTTCTTATTCCTCAGCCTGACATTTCCCACTGTTACATATTTCTACTATTGTTGAGAAGAAAAGAAGAGTATATTAGAATGGATGACTTGGTAGGTAGTGGGCTAAGATTTGAATTTCTACAGAAGCCAATTAGGCAGCATTAATATGTAACTTGGGCCGGGTTTCAGATGACACAGAACAGTAGGATCCTATAAAATTGGAAGCAAAAACACTTAGTTGTATGAGCATTCAATGGATCAAGTAACTTTAAAAGAAGAACTACAACAACAACAACAACAAAATCCCCACAGGCTACAACCAGGTGCTTGTTGTCTTAAGTTAAAACCCCCAAAGCAGGGATCAGGGAGATGGCTCAGTAGAATAAGCACTACCGTGGCAAGTGCAACGGTATGAGTTCAATCCCTGGTTCTGCCAAAAATAAAAATAAATAAATAAAAATCTCCAAAGCAGAACTAGAAACAAGGACTTTTATTGTTGTTAAACTGATATAGCAGTGGTGCAATTGCAGTTTGAGTGAAACAACAGGATAGAACACTGGATTTAAACTTGGCAAGAAAAGGGTTCTAGCTAAAAGTTTACTTCAAGGGCTCAGTTGTGTAACTCAGTTTTAGGGCACTGAGTAGCATGAAGTCCAAGCTTCAAATCCCTGCGCAAAACATACAAATAAAGGCCAGCATAAAAGCTCACTGGGTTTAGTGCCTGATAAAGTACAGGGGCCAGGGTTTGATCCCTGGCACCACATGCCATACTGACCCTGCAAGTGGTGGGGTGAGCAGGCAACCAAGTCTGGGTAAGAAGGTGGCACATGCCTGTAATCCCAGTGCTGGACAGGCTGAAAGCAGAAGGATCACTATGAGTCCAATATGCATATTGAGATCCAGCACAAAACACACACATGCACACAGACACACACACAGCAAATTAAACCTAAAAAACCAAAATCATACAAACAAACAAACCAAACACTGTTCTTTGCAAAAGCATCCAGTGATTCATCTCAAGGTGAGCATTTATGTATCAATTAGATCTGAGTAATGAACTCACTGTGAGTGAGACATCGATTGTTTTTTCTAATACCTTCTCAGTGTTAGTCTGAGCAAGGATTAAGTAGAGAAAAATAGTTCATACCTTCCAAATTGCTCCAGTTCCCATTTGCCAAGGAGAATTCATAAAGGGAAATTCTATTGCTGCTGGCCACTAACCGTTTACAGGCCTGGAGAAGAGCCCTGCAGCCCTCCAGTTGGTGATCTGGGGAGCACTTGCTAGCACACTCTTTTTGAATGATGGGCAACACTCTCCAGCAGCAAGAGAGAGTACATATACTGCTAGATGCAGTTGCTTAAGCAAGAAAACTCTGGAGAACTGACCAATAGAAAGGTTTCTTATAGAGTTCGCAGGAATTTTCACTAATATGTTCACGGGGAGATCTGGCATGCAAATAGCTTCTGAGAAAATTTTTCAGTGGTAGGCAAGAATAAGAGGACAAACAGAAGAATGGGCTTCAACAATAACTTGCTAGACTAGAGATTGTTGTCAAGTTCCCTCAACCATGTTAATCTGAAGAAGTCAAAGCCCAGGTATGAAAATGAGAGGAAGCAGATACTTTAGAAAGTGAAGGATGAGGGATTGCTCAGTTCCTGAGCCCCAAATCCTGTGGAAGGAAGGAAAATTAAGCCAGACAGAAAAGGATAATTCTTTAACTGCATACATATTTCATGAGAAAAGTAGCCAGGAAATATTAAAAAAAAAAAAAAAAAAAAAAACTCAGAAAAGGGATCTGTAACTTGGTATGTCATAGAAAGCTGAGCAATCATAAAACTCTTGGTTGTGCATACCTCTGTTCACGTGAAATTACTCATCCAAATAACATATATCACTTCCTGTAGGATATACAGACAGCTGTGGCAGAATGTCTGTCCCTAAACTTGAGAAAAGCAAGATTTATCTATAGATACAGGAAGGCTTGAGGTGAGGAAAATCCATCTCAAAAAGGCCAGTAAATGTGGCTTAAGATGCTGAAAGCCCCCCAAAATGCTGTTATTTTTTTTCTCAATAGCACTCCGAAGAAATAAATGGAAGAGTGCAAGTTATAAAAAGAAATAATGTGTTGCCAAAACTGTGTTTTCAAAACTTCTCTCGATGTTGGTGAGAAAAAGTATGTTTTATGCCTGAACATCATTTTATATTTAGCAGCAAGCACAGTGCCTAAAGCCAATTAGAAGAATAAACTTTATTATTTATCTTTACTTTTGTATAGAAGAATAAAATTTGGGTAAATTCAAGCATTCATTTTTGCATGGTATTTCACCAACTGTCATATCTTTCATAAAATGTAAAATGATGGGCTGTTTGTATTTTTGTAATCAATTTTATTAATGAACTGCCCTGTAGTATGTATATTTTACATTCATTTTCAGCAAAAAATCCTGAGTTGTCATTAAGCTCATGGATACACAGGGAACAGCTTTCAGATGCATACAAAAGAATATGGGAAGCACTGTGTAGAGTGGCAGCTAATTGAGGCACCGGACACGGAGTGGGAGTTGGCTGTACCGCTGAGGTTCTACATGACTCAGGCTCTAACCCATGACCCGCCATGTTTCCAAGCAGTACTCAGTGAGTCACCTGACATCTGAGTGCCTCTTTCCTTGGTCACTGCTCCCAAGACTTTTGGATCAAGTGTCCTGCTGCAGATTGGTCCATAAACAAATGAGAGTAGACTTTTTTATGTTAGTGGAAACTTAGGTCATTCAAAGGAAACAAACCAGTATGGAAATGGATGTAGCTACAGTAATGAAGTTGATCAACAATTGTGTTTATTATTTATTTTCTTTTTGAAGTGATAGATGAATACCCCATGCAAATACATTTACATTTACTGAGTTGCATCATATTGGTGAAATTTGTAAAGTATTCCATTATATGATTTTGTGAGATTCTTATAAGAATTTATGCTATTAAAATTATGTACATATTATGTACCTTATTTCACAGTTGAAGAATCATAACCAGGGAGGTTATCCCTCATGATTAATAGAAGTTATATATTCTAGAAGGAAGATTCCAACTCGTATGCTTTGGTTTTCAATATGGAAAATCCAAGCCTTTTTTATTATAACTACAGTATCACACAACCCAAAGATTAACTTCTCTGAAGAAATTTCTTAGTAGAATTCTAGCTGTCAATTAAGCATTTAAAGCAGTTTTTCCATTGATATTTCTCTATTTTTCAACATTAAAAATAATATTTTAACTACTATTTAAGTTTTACAGACCTGTTTTTACCTTTGCAAGTGTGAAAAATGTGAACAACACTGTGACAAAAATGTGAAGAAAATTGTCAGATGATTTTGGATAAGTGGATGGTGTTTGGACAAAAGAAAAACATTAATTAATTTTATTGACGTGTTTTAGATGCACATAATGATCACATTCACCATGGGGAATTTTTACCTGCACATAAATATAACTTAATTCTTTTTCTTCATTCCTCTCCTTCCCTTCAATACTTTGCCTTTTTATTTACAAAAAGTTTTGCTTCCAGTTTTCCTTTATCTCTTTTTTTTTTTTTTTATCTTCCTTCCTTTCCCCCTCCATATCTCAAGTCCTCTGTCCCATCTTGGTATTTTCTTCCAATTTCACAATATCTATTACACACTCTGATCTTTATTTATACTTCTCAGACCATAGCAGCAACATGCATATCTGCAATATTAGCACATGAGTATGTGTCGTTTATTTCACTTAAGAGTGTGCTTTCAAGGTTCATTACACCTTATCCAATCAAGAAATGACATTATCAGGAAACCAAGGTATACCAAATGCTATGGGGCTGTGGGGAAAAGGCAGCCCTCTCCCGTTAGTAGGAGTGTAGACTGGTGCAACCATTGTGGAAATCAGGATGAAGGTTACTCAAATAACTCAAACTCAAGGTTCCATTTGAGTCAGATATTCATCTTGCTGGTTTTATTCCAAAATTATTAAAAGTAAAACACCACAGCCATATATGTATAGCCATATACACAGCAGCATTATTTGTTCTAAATTTAGAAACTGTGCAAATGTAAACCAGTCTGTGAATGGGTGAAGAAGATGTTGATATTTTTATATAACGTAGCTCTACTCTTCCATAAAGAAGAATAAACCTTAGACATTTTTGGACAGAAAAAAAGTTATAATCATTTACAATATCTGTTTCTCGCTGGGCATGGTGACATATATATATATGTCACACACACACACATACACACAAGACATACACAAAAGACATGCTTTGTTAAAGGTCATAATCAAGGTTTACTTTAGGATAAAATTTATGACACTAGAAAATCAAGAAACTATTGTATCTTTGGTATTAATTCTTCCTTCAAGATGAGTGAGATCTTAGTTATTCACTTCAATTTTTGATATTTGTACCTTTCATTAGTAGAAATTTGTTTTCCAATTGAGGTAATTAACTTTATATGCTCACTTTACAAGTGTATTATTTTTTTGTGCACAGAAAGTTTGGAAACACAAATCTTGTAAATACAAATTTTCTCTTCTAATTTTTTTTATTTTATATGTATTTAGTACCGGGTCTACAAAGTCTTACTACACAGATCAAACTTGTGCTCTTCCTGTTTTCAGCCTCTCAAATGCTGGGATTATAGCCATGCACCACCACACCCAATCTCAGAAGATGCTTTAATCTGCTGAGCTGTCTGGCCAGACCTTCCTTCTAATTATGTTCTTATTTTTTCTCAGTGTTGTGGGCAATGAAAGTACTTCTGAGAGAATATAAAATGAGACCAGGGATAGAGGTCAGCAACATTTCTACATAATCATTATCGTTTTCTAATTACTTCACTTAATTTACTCAACTCTCTCAGAGATAGTGTGTTCAAATTATCTGGAAAAATCAAAAGGAAAATGTTTATCATGTACTTGATTTTTCTAATTAAGCAACCTAATTTCCTATATGAAATAATTTTTCTGCAGAGACATTGTCATCATGTATCAATTTGATATGAATATTTGAACAAGGCATAAATAATATTATACTGTGCACACATTATGTGTACTATATATAAAATCATATTCTTATAAACACACATGTATAATATATATGCATGTAATATCTAAGCTCTTTCATCCATAAGGAAATTCAAATAATGTTGTATTCAAATATAGACAAAATTTACCATTTTGTATATTCTTTATAATGACTGAGGTTGAACTTCCCCCTCTCATCTCTTGCTGAGGGTAGGAAAAAAGTCTTTTGATTAAGCATCAGCCTTTCCCTATCCATTGAAAGATCATCCCCTCCAAGAGGTTAATTGGTGTTTCTGCAAACTTAAGCATTGCTGTAGCTCTTCTTCTCTGCTTTCTGTTCTCTTCTGTTCTGTTCTCTTCTCTTTTCTCTCTTCTTTTCTTCTCTCCTCTCCTATCTTCTTTCCTCTCGCTTTCCCTTCCTTTCTGTTCTCCCCTTCTCTGCTCCCCTCATTGCTCCCCTCCCTTCCCCTATGCT